>JAESVK010001093.1:165089-231987 GCA_017140935.1 Hamamelis virginiana
GAGAGAGAGAGAGAGAGAGAGAGAGAGAGAGAGAGAGAGAGAGAGAGTAATTTATCAATTATAAATAAAGCTGCTACAATTATAATGCATCTTCCGTTGTAGTCTAGTTGGTTAGGATACTCGGCTCTCACCCGAGAGACCCGGGTTCAAGTCCCGGCAACGGAATTTTTTTTTTTTATGCTCCCCAAATATGAAAACAGCGTCGTTTCAAACGACATAATTGAACGACGTTCTTATCCTGTTTCCCGATTCTTGTTTAATAATTATTTTCTCATCTAGTGCTTCTAAGACAATTATATCCTTCCTCTTTCAGGTGAAAAGACGCAATTCTCCCCCCCGCGTACAGCTGCCACATTCTTACTTGCATAGAAGTATAGAACATATCCAAAAACCTCAGGAGGCCTAATCCGTTTCGTATTTGGGAAGTCACGATTAGTTGTCGTTTCTTCAATCCTCTACTTGTACTACCTCTTCCTTGAGCTCTCCCTTATTTGCAGTTAGGGTTTTTATTGCATAAGGACCTGCAAACGAGACAAAAGTAATCCCTTTCTCTCTGCTATTACGGTTTCAAAGGTATGTCAGCTTTTCAATTTTACTCTTATATGCATGTGTTTTTTTTTTCCCCTCCAACGCACTGTTTGGTTGATGAGTGGTGGTTTTATTTTTATTTATTTATTTATTTGTTTTTTATTTTCTATTGTTTTCCGATCTTTTCTTGGCGACCAACCGGAGCCTGATTGTTTTGCTTAACTTGCTGTATCTGAAGTAGTGTTAATTAATTAGGTTTAGTAAGAATGCGAAGGTTCTCTGTGTAGAATTGAGGGCAAAAGTGTTCAATATATAAGAAAACTAGAAATTTTCTTATCAGCACGTCTTGAATTAACTTATTTGTACACGTCTGCGATTCCATTGAATGCCATTATTTTCAGGACCATATTCGATGATACAAAGTCTTACAAATGACCTCATGCATGCCAAAAATCATTGTGATTTTTCACAGTTTTGAGATGCAGACATGGATCACTGTGATTTTTGGCATACGTGAAATCTATAACAAGAATATCTAATCCAACGGTGAATTTTTCAAAATACATATCCCACAATTAATTGAAGGCCTCATGCTGACTGTATATATATGTGCACAGCGAATGTCAGCATATGTACACAGGATCAGGACTGTATACTATATATGTATACATATATATATATATATACATACACACACACACACACACATGTATGCATGTATGATGTGTTGGATAACAGTTTTTGCGACTCTGCGTGCATGAAGAGGGGCCAAATTTAAAGCTGAAAGTTGTAGCTTGTATGATATGCGTTAATCTTACATGTTTTGCTCGAGTGGCAGTATTTTAGGAGCTATGCTGAATTATTTGGAATTTCTTTGCTTAGTATTTCCCAGAAGTTCCTGTCTCTGTGCTGATTGTGGGAATAATAGACTTGGGGAATCAAAAGGTCCCTGTGCTGATTGTGAGTATGAATTGCTTGATACCGGTGGAAGTCATATTTGAACAAAATTGTCTATTTATGGTAGATATATGTTTGAGTTAATCGTCGTAAAGTTGATTTGCTTTCAACCAAAAGGAAAAAATAATAATTTTGTGGTCCGGCTTAGATCATCTCGTAAGACAACCTTTTCCATACTTGGTAGTTTACTTGGGAATTCAACAAACTCTAGGAACTATTGATTCATGAATTGTCCTCCACTCTTGGCCTGTCTTACTCCAGCTCGACATCCTCTTACCCTGTGAGGTAATTAGGGATGTCTAAATATTTTTCTAGAAGCTTTGATACACTTGAGGAACAGGAAGTCCTCGCAGGAATCATGTAATCCCATGCACATTTTCTCCATTTTCCTCCTTTTTTCAAATTGGAAGGAGAGTTACCTAGCAGTCAGTAGTCTCGTTCATGTTCACATTTAACTTGTCTCAATTCAGTACAGCCTTATCCTTGGAGTTAGATTGGCTTTGTTTGCCGACCCTTACCTTATATGCCATAAGTAGAATGAAACTTTCCAGCAAGTCTTGTTTTCTCATATGGGAATAATGGTTCCATTTAAGAAAAGCAAGGTTTTTTATGCAAATATTTTTAAAATTATTCCTCTTGGAAGGCCACCCTTGAAGTACTGCTTTTGATACATTGAGGATCCTGTAAGGTTTGAGTGCCAAATAGACCTTCCACAGTTATAGTCATTAAATAATGTCGGACCTCTTTACTAGAGTATCATTACTCAAGCCTTCACCATATTGTCTCTCTTAAATGTTTTTCAGTTAATGATCATAATCAAACTCCTGATCCCCACCCCACTCTTGCCATACCTACACCATTGTGCTAATAGTTTGCTTCTTTTTTAAATGTTGGTATACATGAATACGTGGCTATGTTTAAACAAGGAACTCCCTGTAATATTTTGATAAGGTGCCAACATCTTTTGTTAAATATAGTTAATATTTTGATATCAACTCTACCCACAGAGCACAGCAAATGAAGATAACTGAGGTAAAATAGCATGTCATATGCAGTAAACTGTTGTTGTTAGGTTTAATCTAATCATGATTGAGTTGATCTAATCAGGAACAATCTAATCATGATACATTTGACTAAAAATTGAGGAAAATTATTATGATAGGGCAATATTTTCTGTGATACTTGATAGGACTGATTTGTGTTTTTTTTTTTTTTTTTTTGTGTCATCGGCAGAAAGATTAACTTTGTTAATTGCACCTCTGAAATAAGTAGCCCTCTTTTAGATTTTGATGGGCCTCTACCACCCATATCTATATCTTTCATTCTTTCCACTGACATTGTTCCCCACAATTTTGTAGCCATGGCTGTAGTAGATGATGATATGATGGAAGGATCTGTTTCTTCTCTTATTCTTAATTCCTTAGAGTCCAACCAGAGTGGAGATGTGCTTTCCCCTGAAGATGTAGCCTGGGTTGATTCCTGCTTTATTAAAGATTTTGAAATTTCGGACAGTAACTGGAACTCTCTGAAAGATGCCTTACTCGATATCATCAGTTCCCAACCTGATTCACTTGACTCATCTGCAGCTGGAGGTGATGATTTTTCAAAGAATGACACTGAGATTCTTCCTTATAGTGTAGAAGAGGCAGAAACTGCAGAGTTTCTGGGAGAAACTGATAATGATCTTGTTCCTATATATGAAGAGATGGAGAAAAGCGATGATGACAGTCCAAAGAGCCAGAAATCAAATACTTTGCTTTCACAGACTTACTACAAAAATGCTTTTCTGCCCAATTACAAAGATGACCTGAAAGTAGGTGAAAATATGGATTTAGGATTGGATTTGGGCCTTCAAGCAATTGAGATGGGGCCATTGACTGATGATATCTTCAGGGTCTGGGATATGGACATTTCAGCTGAGGAAGATGATGAACTTGTAAAGCAGTTGAACAAGGCTCTTGCAGGAAGTTACTTTCAATCAATACCTTCAACTTTCGAAGATTCAGGGGCGTGGAAAGATATGAAAGAGTTGTCAGTTGATGATCTCGTTGCTGGCATTGCAGACCTTTCTTTGAGTCAAAATTCTAGTCTGGGAGATTTTCTTGTGTTAGAATCTTGTTAAGTGTTGTCCTGCTCGGAGATAGTTGTTTTATCAAAACACACTACTGACACATTTTGATGTCCCGTTGAAATATAAGTCCATTGTGTTTGACAAGGTATTTTAATTGATAGCATCATCTCTTTTGTTAAAATGGGCGAATTTGAGGCATACATTGACCCGAGTTTAGAGATTATGTTATTAGCTTTGTATTATAGTACCAACTTGTGTTGCATGAAACAAAATTGATCGGTTAAATCCTCATTATATGTTAATAGCTTTGAAATTTTGCATCCAAATGCAAACTTAATGGTTGAACCATACAATCATCACAGATGTGGTTGAGTGAGGTGCAGGTGAGTCTCTGCTAATGGGTGCTCATTTCTACAAGACAATATGGAGGATTCTTAACCATACAACCTGGGATTTTCACTTCTTTCATGCCTACAGTACTCGGTGCCACCCAACGATCTATGTACTCCGTCGTCCACTTGGCGGGAAAAATCATGCACGATCATGTGGAACGGCTGACCTGGCAAGATCTCTACCGTTGACATGGAGATCAAAAATTCACCATCTCCCCTCAAATCCCATCATTAAACCATGACCATTAATCAATAAGAAGAAAAGAACAGAGGAGAGATGACAGCCTCATATTTACTTTCCACAGGAATCTCCCAAACTACTGTAATTTGGACACTATATGATGAGTGTGATGCATTTGTCCATTACTCTGACATTAAGAAAAAAAAATCACAGAATTTCAAATTTTAATTCCATTTTTTTTTACAAGGTGGACAAAAACCACTCCATTTCGGCCACGTTTGGCAACCGCCACGTAAGCAAGTTATCATCCACATGGTAACCATCGATAGGCCGATTCATAGCGGCCTCAAATTAGACATCTTTGATAATACAGAGCACAATTATAAATACAGTGAGTGAGAGAGCATGTGTGGTAAAGAGAGACAGAGAGCTTGAGAGAAAAGATAAGATAATAGAGAGAGCTTGAGGCTGCTATCTGCATTAGCAGTGTTAGCTTTCTTGAACAAAAACAATGGCATCTGCATCAGCCTCTCTCCTCAAGTCATCTCTCGTTCTCGATAAGTCCGAGTGGGTGAAGGGCCAAACCCTTCGCCAGTCTTCAGTCTCTGTGGTCCGTTGCCACCCTACTGCACCTTCTGCTCTCACTGTGCGAGCTGGTGCCTATGCTGATGAGCTTATCAAGACCGCGGTATGTTTTGTATATTCTCAAATAATTTTATTAATTGTAACCAAAATTGGTCTTTAATAAGTAGTGATTAATACTGCATGAATATACATAGTCTAAATATATGGGCTTGTTCTCAAAAATAGTTTCTTCTCCTCAATGTTGCAAAAAAGAAAACAATGAACAAAATTTATCTGAGATTTGTTTTCGAAAACTGTTTTTAGGGAACATTTTTGTTTTGTGTAATTAGTTCAAGAAGTAGACACTGAAAACAACATGTTCTCAAAATTTCTTGCTGTATTTTGAAAACGTGTTTCTGATGTCTGTTTTCTAAGAACATGGCTGGACAAGTCCCAAATTACTGTCAATAGTTGCCAACGGAAATTACTTTAAATTTATTGCCAAATTTCAAATAAGCTCTACACACCAAAAAAAAAAAAAAAACACTTAACTGCAGACACTGAAGTATGGCTTTTTTCTTTTGCTGTAGAAAATTGTGGCATCACCAGGGCGTGGAATTTTGGCCATGGATGAATCGAATGCTACCTGTGGAAAACGTCTGGCCTCAATTGGGCTAGAGAACACTGAGGCTAACCGCCAAGCTTACCGTACCCTCCTCGTCTCAGTTCCTGGTCTCGGCAACTACATCTCTGGTGCCATCCTCTTTGAGGAGACTCTCTACCAATCCACCACCGAAGGCAAGAAGATGGTCGATGTGCTTGTGGAGCAGAACATCGTCCCCGGTATCAAAGTTGACAAGGTAACCAAACTATGCACATCTACGTACGTATATAAATGAGCAGCTGGTGCTGGAATCCAGTATAATAGTCCCGTCTACTCATTGTAAAAGAGATGGGACCCATATCCCTAACTGTGAGTAGGTGGTGGATGAGATTTCTAGCATTTTTTTTTATATGTAAATATGTATGTATGAGGATATAATTACTAACATGTGGATTGGACAATGAGAACAACAGGGTCTTGTGCCCCTAGCTGGCTCGAACGATGAGTCATGGTGCCAAGGTCTCGATGGCCTTGCTTCCCGCACTGCCGCTTACTACCAGCAGGGTGCTCGTTTCGCCAAATGGTATGATTATGTTGTCCGGTTCAACTTGTTCTTAAGGCCTTTTAGGGAATCCAAAACACTCTCCTACTGTTATTTGGTAAAATAACTTATAGTTTGTTTGAAAAAAGAAAACTGTACTAGTTTATTTTTTTTGTAAGAACGAAAAATGAACTTATTAAACAGTAGTGAAATAAAAATCGGTTAAATTCATCGTAACATACTAACAAACATGTATCGATTTTGATTAATCAGGCGTACCGTTGTGAGCATTCCCAATGGCCCATCTGCCCTGGCTGTCAAGGAAGCAGCCTGGGGTCTTGCTCGTTATGCTGCCATTTCTCAAGTAAGAAAACAAACTGATCAATTAACAAAAAAAAATTCATATGCAGCAACTTTTATATATACATAGTGTATGCTTTTAATCAATTGAGAAAATTTTGCTACTTGATCTTCCAGGACAACGGGTTGGTCCCAATTGTGGAGCCAGAAATCTTGCTTGATGGTGAGCACGGCATCGACAGGACTTTTGAAGTTGCCCAAAAAGTTTGGGCGGAGGTTTTCTTCTACATGGCCGAGAACAATGTGATGTTTGAAGGAATTCTTCTCAAGCCTAGCATGGTTACTCCTGGAGCTGAATGCAAGGAAAGGGCCACACCTGAACAGGTTGCTTCATACACTCTCAACCTCCTCCGCCGGAGAATCCCCCCATCTGTCCCCGGAATCATGGCAAGTCTCTTAACAATTCCTCTACTTACTCATATTCTTTCCCCAATACTCTGTTTGATTGATAGGAAATGGAAAGAAAAAAAGAAAATAATTTTTTAAGCGTACTGATGTATTCCAAGTGTTTGTATTTCACTTTCGTGCATAAGTTTCTTGACAATCAAACATAATCAATCGCGTACTGATGTATTCCAAGTGTTTGTATTGGATAGTTCTTGTCTGGTGGGCAATCAGAAGTGGAAGCAACACTGAACCTCAACGCGATGAACCAAGCTCCCAACCAATGGCACGTGTCGTTCTCGTACGCCAGAGCTCTCCAGAACACTTGCTTGAAGACGTGGGGAGGAAGGCCGGAGAATGTGAAGGCGGCTCAGGAGGCTCTGCTCATCAGGGCCAAGGCCAACTCTCTTGCTCAGCTTGGGAAGTACACTGGCGAGGGAGAGTCAGATGAGGCCAAGCAAGGAATGTTTGTCAAGGGCTATGTTTATTGATTAAGCTTCATGTTGCACCAAATCTATAGATGAAGATGATGAGGGAGCAATGAAAGGCAAATTTCTCTCAATGTGTTATAATTATAGCCATGGAGACTATTTTTGTTCATTACATGTACTTTTTAGTCACTTAATAAACTTCTTGCTGATCGAGATCATTTAGATCATATATTGATGTGAGCATGAACTACCTTCTGGTACGATCTCCATGAGACTTCACCATTAATGTTGCAGCATCTTCACATTCATGGTTATATGCTTCACACCTTTTAATGTCTTCGACATTCGATGATTAATTATTGAGTGTGAAGTTAGAGTAGATGTATCACTGATGTATGCATGGCATGGGTGGGATGAGAGGAATTGCTATCCTCTGCCTATATAGCTTGTTGATTTTGCCTCCTTCCTGGCTATATTATATGAAAAAAAAATCAATTTGGGTGGGGCGAGAGGAATTGCTTTCCTCTACCTTGTTAATTTTGCTTCCATCCTGACCTCTACCATGTAATTGAATCGTTAAAAAATTATTGGGACCCATCGAATAGTAGTAAGAGACATTACTAACTACACTAAATGTGAAAAATAAAATTAAAAATTGAGTTGAAAGATATTAGCCGTTTGATTAATTCGATTTTTAATAATTGTTTGAATGGTGGCAAGGCTTCTGACAATGTCTTAGGAAAGAAACAAACTTCAATTGAATGGCCAAAATCATATAAATGAATTAATCTTTTAAGGACAAGACACATGCAGCCACATTTAATTTTATGATATTGACATGATTCAATCATACAAAAGGAAGCAGAAAACAGGAAATAAAAGGATCTCCCTTCCAGTGGACCAAAGAAAAGTAGCTTGAGGATTTTAGCCAACTTGGTTGATTTATTATGTTACACTAATGCACTGCAATGACATGCATGCTCTGTTTGTCATATTTTGTTGGAAATTAGTAGACATGGTCATGGGTCAGTGATCAATGTGATCACTGGTCAAACCTACCAGTTACCAGAGGAACACACATGGGTTGGTAAATTTGGAATCAATTTCAAATGAAAAATAAGACACTTTTGTGGAAGAAAATTTTCAAAGTGCTTTGATGATTCAGTGAATTTGAGTACTCTACATTATCCACAATTTGATGGATATATATCTTATTTAGTAGCTAGTTCTCAAGTATATAAAGAAAATGTTCAAATTAATGGATTTGTCCTAAATCCTGACAAAAAATTTCGACCATTCAAAAAATTTGATAAAAAAATCAAATGGGTGAAAGAATTTAATCATTTGTATAGAGTTGTTATAGTTAAATTACTAAATGAGATGGATCAAATAGAATAATTCAATTTCAATTTTGATACTATATATCATGACAAGAACATGCTCTCTGAACCTAACTGAGAAAATATTCAAAGAAGAGAGAGGATCCATTTCCATGAGGTTAAGCGAAAAGCTAGCTAGGGCTTTTCTTCAATGCCATTTTCTCCTGCAATTTTCAAAGCCTTTCTGGTGCATTTAGTTATAACGTGGCTATTGAACCATTTCATTGTGTTTTGTGTGTCACGCAGCATTGGAAGGGAAAAAGTTCCACCAGACAAGATGGGGTCATCAGGGTCCAACTCCAAACCCAATTCCAATTCCAATTATATGGGATTTGACATCATGTATCTATTTTCACCATTCAACTTTATCAAGAATCACATTAGACCCTCAACACAAATGTATCTTCTCTTCTTTTTTTTCTTTACCATATTATTTGGAACTTTCCTATTTCACTTGAATCAAGTCACCCTTTTATGCAGCTGCATTTCTAAGTCTTCATTACATATGATCAAATTATCTTAGACTATTTTTGCTCATTTTACTCTTAATTAGGACCTACTCTTACCATCTAATCGAATCCATTTATTTATTTCTTATTTTTCCGCCTTAGTATCTCATCTTCTAGGAAGAGACACTAACAAGTGTACAACTAGTCATGGACTCATGGGTCAGCTATCCACAACACCACCAAGAAAAATGCTAAGTGGATCCAAAATTTTGGACTAAAATTTTTAAACCAAATGATGTGTCTAAATAATAGTCTTGATTTCTGTGCATTTTTTAAAATTTTGGTCAAAGATTTGGTCCCTCTAACAATACTCGCTCTATTTTAAGAAATAGAGTATTAAAATTGATCTTATACCATCAGAATATCAAATGACTCCAATTTTCTCCAATGGCCCTCTTAGAGAATGGATTTGTAGCTTCATATGGCATGTAAACCTAATGGAGGTATTCAACTTCCAAAAGGATATCTAAACAACCCCTAATCTTCCCTCCTTAAATCTGGTTAATTAAACTCTAGATATAAAAATATATAATTATTTAAGGTGTTGAAGATTACTTCTCGTTTTCATTGTCTTTCCCTACATTTGATCGAAGATGCTGCCTCATTCCAGGTTATCTTTCTGTGCAAACTCGACAATGGTATTAAAAAAAAAAAAAACTCAATTTCGTCCCATGCTTTATCTTTTGGTTCCGTTAATCATGGCTATTGCATAACTGGAAATCAACTCAACCCACCTTCGTTTATCTTAATCACACACCTTCCAACAAAAGAACGACACCCTACACCCTACAAAAGGTGGAGTGCAAGTGAATGGTGGCAATTCTTTCCCAATTTTGGGTCCAAATTACCAATAGTAACCATATGAACTCAGACAAATTCCTAATTCAGACAAATCGTCCAACCTTATCATAACTTAGATTCCCAACTTGTAAAACATCAGAGGCAGCAAATCAATTTGTGCCAGCACTGGCCAATGCCTTCTCTCTCCTTCAGAGAAATGACACAGGGCCTCCGTGTAAATGTTCATAGAACAAATAGAATGGCATTCTCATTCCAGTAAAAGTCTTGCATTTCCACAAGCTAAAATACTAGATTGAACACCTTGAAGCTGATACTAGCAATGAACTATCACAGAATAAGCAGATAAAAAAGCCAAAACCTAGATGTCATCTCCAAATTATAGATATATTTGCAATATCCATTTACAAAGAACCAGATCTAGTTTTGCACATAAATGAAGACAGGATGCACACAGAAAAGAATGTAACAATGGCCTAAAACTCTGAGAGTTTCACGTTCTCTACATCCACCGAACAGTAGTTCCCATCACAGTCAACAAAACTAGAAAGACCAGAATGTCCACTTCACCAAAAACAAATTCAAGAGAATTAGTGATGTAAACCAGCAGCAATGGGAAATATAGATAAATAATAACTTGCTCTCTTTACTCTAGAAAGTCCAGATTCAAAATGAAAAAAGTATTCCAAAAAAAAAAAAACACTATAATGTCCACTTCACAAAGCAAGAAATGGAGAAAGTAAGTGAAATATGATTCAGCAGCAATAGAAAATATAATTTACACATACCTTGCTCATTTTTCAGGCTCTCTTTTGAAGGGCCCATCAGGAACCACACTGGCAGCTTCATTGTTAGTGCCACTTAGAACATCCATGCCTTGTTCCTTAAATATAAGAGTGGGCACAATAAGTATAAACCTTATATAACTAAACATCATAACAACAAAAATCAGAGATCCAACCAAAAAAAAAAACAGAACCCTTACTGAAGGACTAAAGACAAAGATGGACAAAGGAAAGATAAATACCTGGTTATTTGAAGCCTGCCCATGTAACCTTTGAGGCCTGGCATTAAGATCAATCATTTTATTGCCAATCTTGCCATCAACATTAGTGTTAGTTTCCAGCATTGGAACAAGAGAGAACCTATGATTTTGATGGTTCTCTCTCAAAGTGAGCTTAGGTGGTTGATTTTGTTCCCTCCTTACTTCACCTTGATCAATGGGTTGCAACCCTAGTTCCTCAAAACGGCCAGGCTTGTCCCCTGGAAACTACAGAACAACACACAAAGAGAGTGAATTTTGGAAATCCTTCTACAGAATAGATACAAGAACCCAAGCGAATGCTCTCTATTGCAAAATCACAGACCTCAGCTCTCTGCCTCAATAGGAGATATCTTCCATGAGTTCTTTTGCCCCCAACATGTACAATCATATCACATTGCAGACAAAGAGAAGTTCCATCGACCTCGCAGTAAAAGAAGGCTACAAACATGTTTCCAAGTGAAAAAAAAAGAGAAAAAGAAAAAAAAAAAAAAAAAAAGAAGCTTTAAACTCCTCTACAAAACTATAAAAAGCATAATCTTGCTAAACCAAATAAGAAATTAGAATTAAAGCATACCAGGTGCATTTTCACATATGTCACAACGAGGCACGTCGCTGGGGTCAGCAAGCCCAACTCGTACATGTCGACTAGCAAGCTTGTTACACATATGGACCTGCCACTCCAATTTACAGATGCTGCTATGAAAGTCTAATTTAGATGCACGGGCAGTATATAGATTAATAAAGTACACAAGCAAGGATAATTTTATGAGAAAAATGTGTGAAACGGACCTTTTTTCTTTTGACACCACCATATCATCATAAATTCACAGATTGCAACTTCTTTTCAGCATAAATGAAAATATGCCTCAGAAAATTTCGAATTGTAATAGAAGACTCATATGACATATAATTCAATAAAAAATAAAGTAAAAACAAGGGTGCTCTCATATGCCTGCTATGAGCTCACAATTCGATCATGCATGAAATACACTGCATACCGGCTTGTGAGGAGGCCCTTGGGATTCCTACCATCAAAAACTCAGTTCATAATTCTTTCCTATTTGCGCAGTTCAAATTCCTGTGCCTGTTACTTCTTAACAAGGTTACAAATCTCACCCCTTAAGCATTGAGAGTGATTCTACAACATTGAGCACTAAAATCTTGGTATTGGGTCCACAATATTGTTTATAAATTTATAAGATTAGATGAAAGAGTGTCTGTCACATAAGATTGTCTTGGTCGTGTACGAAGACCAATGACAGCACAGTGAGGACGAACCACAGGACAGTAGGAATTCAAAAATGAACATCATTTGAATAGGTGAGAACAGACATAGCCAACATTTAGTAGTTTATATGTAAAGGATTGTTTAAGTTGAGAAGATACCACAGAGAAATCCTCGAAAAGAAGCCTATATGTGTGTCTATGAGTGAGAGAGTAATTGCTGGGAATTTTCTTTTGAATGGCATGTTTTCTGTAGATTGCTTTCTAAACTTGAAAATCGCAACTCCTCTGAACAAAATAATTGAACTAGAGGTGGATGTTCTATACTGTTGCTTGTTCTCTCCAGCGTCAAATAGCGAAAAATCAACTATCCTAAATTTTGATTTCCTTTCTTTTCCTACGTTTTCTCAGCAACCAAACGGAGCATAAACAATAAAATGACAAAATCAAATATATATATATACACACACACGTATATGTGTGTGTTTATGAGTACCTTTTCGTCACAAGAACGGCAAAGTGCAGCCTCGTCTGCGGCGCAGAAAAGGATGGCGGCAGCGCTCTCGCAAACGTCGCAAAGTGTTCGCATACTTTCTCTCAACTTTCCTCATTTTCCTTCCTCCTCTTCGACTCCATAACTCTCTCCCGGCCGATTCAACAACGGATTGACACACTCATCAATCAATCACAAACACTCACATATATATATTTAGAGAGGGAGAAGGAAAAGGACAAACCGGAGAAAGAGAGAGAGAGAGAGAGAAGAGAATGGAGTTTGGGATTTTCTTAAAAATGGACAAGGAGGCAGGACAGGGAAGGGGACAATAGAGTATAAACCATCCAAGAAGCTTGCAGAGCAAAAGCACAGAAGTATTCACCTGCTGGCTTTCCTTAAATTACTATAATGCCCTTCGTGTACAGGCGTCGGTCTATAGAAGCGAGTATCTTGCGTTTACAGAGCTGTGAGGTGTTGTTGTTGCACTGTTTAGTTTGCAATCAGTTCTGTTGTTGTTGCTGGTGCTGGTTGAGGTAGCTAGCTGTACTTTGCTTTTATTTATTTTTTATTTTTTATTTTTTTTAAATGGAAAAGTTACAGTACGGCTTCATGTATTTTTGATAAAAAAATATTTTGTATTCTTGTGGTTTAATTTGCAACTCATTTACCACTATAGTTTTAATTTGTAACACTTTGCATTCATTTATTAGCTAGCTATTTATTTTTTTGACTGAAAAATGATGTTAAACATTTTTTTTATACAGTATTTATCTTTAATGTATCAATAAGTATATCAGTAAATTTTCATGATTTTTATCATTATATTGATTTTTATGAATTATTTTCTTCATATAATAATAAAATTTATAATAAATGAAATATATTGATAAAAATTATGAAACTTCATTGATATGCTTGTAGAGACACATTAACAATTTAGGATAAATACTGCATGAAAAAATATTAAGTCTAACAATATTTTTTAGTCAAAGAAATAAATAGCTATATAACAGAAAGATATTAATTGTCAGGAATAAAAACTATATAGGCCAATGTGTTGCAATTAAAACTAAAGTCCTGGCACCAGTTCCGTAGTAGGTACGTGGGTTTTTAGGTAAGAAGACATTCAGTATCGTCCCTGACCCGTCGGTGGACCGAAAATGCGCATACCTACACACATTTTCCATCAAAATTTGTTGACGTTTAACGCGTGATGTACATGAGACCCATGGAAATATTGAATAATCACATGCATTTGAAAAAGAGTCAAGCCTATTCTTATCGCATGTAGAAAAATTGAACCAAAATGAACTAAAATTCTTATGATCTTTCTTATATAAATAATAAGATCGATGACATGATAATTTAATTATTAGACATGTTACATTGATTATTAACTAATTATTAAATTAACATGACAATTTGTATAAAGTATGCTACATGAATACTTATGTGGATTATAGTCATTACATTAATCACTTATATAGATAATAGTGATTATAACAATGTTACACCAACCATCGAGAAATGGTTGAAGTTTTGATTTATATTATAATTTTTTATAAAAAAGAGTAATACTAAATTTTTTTTTTAAATGATCATTTAAGGACCGGCTCTTAAATTAAGTTAAGGTCCATTCACTATTTTCTCACATAGTCTTCTCATGTATGTCATCTCTGCAAAAAATCACAGTAATATGACTATTGATTTTCAAAATACAATTCGTGGAAAACTCAGTTTTTCATTCCTTTGACGAAGAATTCATGCATACAAATTTATTCACAAATTTCATTATGATGCCCCATATAAAATGAATCGATCACCAAGATTCGGTGTCCAATAGTGAGCACACACGCTTTAATAGGATCATGCTACATGTTAATAAGACTACTTATTTCTTTATTAGTGTTTGTTTTGTGGTTGGTATTACTTTCTCTCCTTCTCTAATAATGGAGGTCTAATACCCAACTTGAATCTTGCCACATCAACATATATGGGTCCAAAATAAAATGTAAACAAAGCTATTAATTTAGGATCCGTTTGAATAAGTTTTTACTTCCAATTTTTTTACTTTTTAAAAGTAAAAAGATGAAAATTTTGAGTGTAAGAAATTTGGTAGTTACTTTAAAACTTCTTCAACTTTTAAAAGTAACTATCAAAATTTTGCACTATAAAAAATATAATTTTTTTTTTTAATTTTTTACTTTTAAAAGTAGAAAAACAGAAAATAGCAGCGTATCTAAAAGCGTCCTTAATTTTTCTAATCTTATATATAATAAAATAATAATTTTATCTTTATTTGATGAATAATTTAATTTAAAAAAATGGAGGCGGCCAGGTGTGACCAAATATGCAATTGTCGAAAGAAGACAAGAATCAGAAGCCACAGAAAGAGGGTGGTGACGTGTAAATGAGAGGGAAAAGTCAAGGATTTTGGGTATCATACTTTCAGAAGTTCACCCGCCATTTCTTAGCCACAAGCTTCAAAAGCCAAAAGGTTGTTTGGAATGAAAGCGACCCTTAATTCATTCTCACCCACCAATTTCTATATCTTTATTTTATGGTTCTGCATTTTTCCCAACTGTTTTTTTCGTTACATCTTTAAATCTTTTAACTCTCCGGATGCTTCTAAAGGTCTGCATTTTATAAGGATATGCTTACCTGAGTTATGTAAGTACAAAAATAATAAATAATTTATATTTTAAAAATCAAAAATCAAAAATCATGGCAGTTTAATATTTGAATATCAAAATATAGATTATGAAAATTGTAATCGTTAGAAGATTTTTCACAATTTTTTTTTAATAATTTTTTAGAGTAACTGGCTATTAAATTACTTTGATTTTTGTATGCATAAGTAAATTTTATAATTTAACAGTCAATTCGAATATGATTTATTTAGATATTGTGATAATTTTTTAAAAAATAACAAGATCTTAAATGAAACGAGATAGGTATAATTCATTAATAATTATATCATATTGGGTCGAGTTTTGGTGAATAGAATTGTGACTCGTATGACTTAAATAGTAATTTTATTTTAATGAAAACTTTCTTATGTGAGGACATGCCTTTTTAGCTAATGTAAGATAGAAATTTTGGAAAATTAAATGTTGGATTAGATATTTATCCTATGCATAACATGCATGCCAAAAATAAGTGATTTGAGGGTCAGTTTCTAAAATAAAGACTATGAAAAATAATAACAGTATTTCACAGTCTGTATTTTATAAATTGAGCCTGTATTTTAAAAATAAACCTTCAGGATACCGACATTATTTTTCACTGTCTTTCGTCGTCAAGATATTGTGATTTTCAGCATGCGTGTTCATACATAAGATAAATATTCAATCCAACGACCAGTTTTTCAAAATATCCATCCCACATTGATCATATGAATTTATGTGAGAATATCCTCATAAAAAAAGAACTCATAACTTAAATAAAATGTTAAACTATTTATATATATATATATATAAATAAATAAAAAAATTAAACTCAAATCCATTAGTTTTTAAGACATATGGGTTGTTAATTATTAATGGAGTAGCATGCTGTTACTAACTTTCATCAATTTGTCAAAATTTCCACTAATGAATTGGGCCAGCCAACCTATTTGGTATCTCTCATTCTGGTGGCAAATAGAGCTTTTCCCCTTTGGATGGTTTATGCTAAATCTACTCTAAGCAGCCCTCTCTTAGGTGAGCAAGTGGCTCAATATGATACCAAATCCTTGACCCATACGGCCATACCCCACTAAAAGCCCATAGAGAGAGAGAAAACAACATTTTCCATAAATGGAAAATGCTCGGATCTCGTGTAGATAGCGGGTCAGTATCCCAAAAAAACATTTCAAATCAATCATAACTCTTCATTTATTATCGAGAGAGAATTTCATAATCATTATGAATAAATTTTTGGGATATGTTTTTCCAAACATATAGCATTTTCCAATGACAAATGTTATACATCCCATATTTCTTTCTTAAAAAAAAAAAAAAGTGTTCCAAATGAATTCAAATCGTTCATTTATTATCAGACAGAAAAAGTACTAAAAATGAAAATGATTGGATCATCCGCCGCATCTTTTAGTCAAGTAAAAAGTGTGCTAATTAGCGTTTTTGTTTTTCGAGTCGTGTAGCATTTTTCTAGTATAATAGTATTTCTCTTTTTATTAAAAAAATAATATTAAATTGACTAAATTTTAGATCAATTTTTTTTAAACAAAGTGATATGGCAGCAAATGATGTGGTGGCAATATAGATCATTTGCTTTCATGCATTTCAATTCGTATATTTTAAAACATACAAAAGCAAAAATTCAATCTTGTTGTCACATTATTTGGACTAAAATTCAATCCCCTGACATTACTCTTTTCCCTATTATACTTCCATCAGAGAGAGAGAGAGAACCTTCACTCAATTGAAAACAAACCAGCTTATTGCAAAGCTCCTGGTCCGTAACGGGTGTTCTGTTCTATTGATCCATTTTCAAATGAAAAAAGAAAATAAAAAATAACCTTTCTTATGGGCTATAGAATTGGGCCAGCCCAAACTTGGTTTTTCTCTTCTCAGAAAATCAGGTTCAGATAAGGTAAAGAATTTGGGCCAAGTTAGAAATTAAAGCTTAATTGGAATTCTAGAACCAGTTTATTGTTGTAGAAGAATGCAATACACGCTATTCTATTACCTAAATAGAAGACTTGTTATAATTTCATATACCTGTACTGGACCTTCCATCTAGAAGCTTAAGCTTTTAGGTTAGAAACTTAACATAGTATCATAGTATTGATCATCCACATGATAAAAATGAGCCTGTTAAAATGGCATTGTTATATATATAAATATACTGCTATACAGGTATTTTGAGTCAACTTGCACACACCAAATTAAATCCTGCACTTCGAACAAGTCTTTCGAAATAAGGCTATTGATACAAATAAATATGATAGTCAATGGAACATGTTATATCAATTATGTTAATATAACAAGTAATGTCATGACTGAACTAAATGTTTTATTTGGTAATAAAGTAAGTGTTTTATAAAAAAATCGGAGGGGACTGTCCAGATGAAACAAAAAATAAATGGAAGAATTCTAGCTTCTTGAGAGAGATGCCTGTTATTCAATATGCCCCCACATATATTGATATTTTTTTTTCTTAGTAGGTGAATGTCATCATTGTCTATAATGGTCCATGGGGAGGATAGATAGCCCTACAATCATAAATAACGAAATACGCTTACACATTGTCCCAAGCAATTCAGCCACCCCATCCCCACAGTGCCCACATTTTCATACTTTATTGGAGAAACCCACCACCCATTATCCCATCTGATCCAACTGAATCTAGTAGCGTAAACGAGTCGAATCGAATAATAAATTATTTAAGTTTGATTAAATATATTAATGAAATGAAAATTTTGATTTGAATTTAATTTATTTATCTTATGAGAGATTTTAAATACGGAGGTCTTAGGATGGAACCTTAATACGTACTCAAAGCTTAGCTTATTGAGTTGAGTAGTGTTAATTCAAAAAATAATGTTTGAGCTTGCAATCCATTATCTTATGAGCAAGCTCCATTAAATTTTTATTAAGCCAATCTCAAGTCAAATTCAAGTACCTTAGTTTATCTTACAGCTCCAACCATCACATCTTGACTCCACCTTTCCTACTTAGAAGTCAAATTGAGTGTATGTAAGGCTACAATTGGGAAGAGTTGGTTTGTGTTTGGATGAAGGCCAGGCCCAGCTCTCGTTTGCAGCTTTCAACTTAAATATTGGCTTTTGGTGCGTGCGTGTGTGTGTATATATATATATATATATATACAGCCCCTAAATTGCGTTACAAGTGTTCTATTTTAATCAATTATTACGTGCTAAACTGGGTTTCCCTTCATGCAGCAAACCCTTCTACTTCAAGCACAAACCAACCTTCTAGCTAAGTTGATCATATCTCTCACTGTCCATTGTGTTATTTTCATAACTTTTCAATAAGAAACTCTTAATAATCGCTTGAACATTGACCAAGCTTTGTCCATAAGAATTCTTATGATGTCAACAAGAAAATAGATGGAGATTTGTAAATTCAACCAAGTGCTAATTTTTAGTTTTTCTATTTATTTTTTCCCCGATTTTGCATCTTATCTCATAGAATAGAATTTTCAATCCATTTTTTCAAAAATTAAGGTCAAAATTCGAACCTTCAATCTCTCAAGTTCCCATTTACAATTAGAGGAGATTTAGTACCACTCCTACAAGGTTAATGGTACCAAGTGTCCCCCCCCAAAAAAAAAAAAAAAAACTGACACTTATCTCCAATACTAGCTAATAAATTAATTGATATTGATGTACTTTCATGTACTCAAACATGAAAAAATTTCTGTTTTAAGATACATGCCGGCCGCTAAATTATAAGGCCGGCCATTGACATACCAAGTGTTAAATTAACCGATTAAATTTTAGTAATTTGGTACAACAATCTTACTCACCTCCAATTGAATAAAAAACAAATGTACAACAACAATAACTAATCATGATTAGTGGACGGAAATGATGGTAGCTTCCACCTAAAATAATATATATTAGGGTCAAAGGAAGAATATAACAAAGTTAAGAATTTTGATAATAACGAGAAGAAAGGCATGACACAAATGGATTTTGAATTGACCCCCCAACTTATACTAAATGGAAAATCACTATCTTCACCAAAATTTTACTTCTTAATTAATTAATATAAATTATAATTATCTTATATGACGTAAATCACGTAAGAAGGAACAATTCGGATCAAAATATTTTGTGGAGATGGACCTACCCACGCATTGTTAACTTTCAAGCGATAATAAAGTCAAAGTTAAGGACGCCTAGATTATTATTCACTTCGGTTATGGTGGGCACAGAAAAAATTAATTTAGGCATTTTTAAAAAAAAAATTTAGACAAATGATTCTTCTATTGTTGTTCATATTTTTGCATTCTTTTTTATAATATTTTGACCTTTTTTTTTTTTTTTCTTTGAGAAACAAGGTATTTTGAATAAAGATGATGTGAGGAATAACTTTAAAACATTAAAGAACAAAATCTCTTGATGGAAGGGAAGGACTGCTAAACCTTATATGAAAATTACTTGAGAATGTGGATAGGTCCATGGTTGTGGTTGGACCTACATTGGGTTGGTAAGGTTGGTTGGGTAAGGTAGAGGAGGCTAATCTTTCTAATTTAACTAATCTTAAGAGTCAATTAATTGAAAGCTAAACTCGTAATTTACTTAGTTTTATGCTAAATTAGCCACATCTTAGGGTACTTAAAATTGGAGCTTATGGAAGGTATCCAATTGATTTTGATGTTTTTGAAACCTCTTGTTTTCTATGTGACATATTTAGTGTAGTTTACCAAAAACTCATAAATTTAAATTAATTTATTGATTTTGTCCAATTAACGTCGTTGTTATTGGTTGATGATTCACTATCCGAGCTTATTTTACTAATATGGGTTTGATTATTGACTTAATCTCACATTGAGGGTAGCTAGAACACCATGGTTTATTCTTATATTTGGCCATAATTTTATTGAATTTCAGTCTGAATTACAAAGTCATTAGTGTGGAAGCAGCTTCTTAATGAGCACAAGTCATTTTCAAATTATCTGTTGGCAAGTCCAATCTTAATTTGCCATGACTGGCAATATTTATGGGACATGAGTAGTAGGGGTGGGAATACGTATCTTGAGAAAGGGTACTCAAATATCTATTAAGTAGTTAACCATCTTTATTTATTTCTATAAGTGGAAGTGAATGCTAAGATTGGACCTCAACAATTAATAATAAAATCCTTCTCTTTCTTCATTTCCACGTTTCGTGGTATAAAATTATTTTTGGAACTTAAAATGATATTTGATTTGAAGAGATGGGTACCGATAATCACATCTAGATGACTCAAAGGATAATACGATGACTGGCTAAAGCCGAGACTCCCTAATTTCTACTATCATTACTCTTAATCTGAAATTTTTGATTTGTGAAGAGACAGTTCTCTAAAAGTGATTTTAGATAAACATAATTCATACGAGTCCTAAATCTATGTTTCAGTATTAAAAAAAGTTAACGAAAATGAAAGAAAAGTTTAAGAATCCTGTGAATGAAGAATTCATTTTCGAACAATTTTTACCATTCTCTTATTATTTTCCTTACTCTTTCAAAAATCCAATTAAACATAGCACAAAATCTCAAAATTACAAAATCCTTGGATAAAATCTCAAAGTATATCCTATTATATTATGTCTTTTTATTAAATAAAATAACCCAATTATCCAATCATAATAAATTTTGGCATTAACAAGCTCTTGATGTTCATAAAAAACAGGCTTATATGATCAGTCAAGACACTTGAAAAGTGCCAAAATTAGGGGCCCTTTCTTGGATTTCAAGGCCCTCAAACAAGTAGAGCCCTTGGTAATATTTATTTGTACTAGTCTGGTAATATATATTTGTACTAGTATGACATTATAGTTATAGTTTAGGTAAGGAATAGTGATATTCTTATTGTCATTTTTATTATTTTTCATTAATCATGTGTCGTGGAAGATAGTTTGATTTGTTGACTTATGATCTAATAAATAAACGCTAACTTAGCCTAAGTTAGCAAACAGTTAAATGACAGTTAAACAGTTAAAGTCATTTTATTATTTTTCATTAAATGACCGTTAGATTACTTAAGCGGCCTAAATTATTACTCAAATGATCGAGATATAACTGACATTTAAGTGTTTGCTGACTTAGGTTAAGTCAGCAGACTCAGTCATTCCACTTGATTTGTTATGTTAAGTATTTGTGTTGACATAATAATTTCGCAATGCTGCATCATCATATGTCATATCTCATAGCCACAAATGGGAGAAGTAGAGAATACACCCCTCCTCTTTCTCTCTCTCTCTCTCTCTCTCACTCTCTCTCTCACACACACACACACACACACACAAAAAGTGGTGAAGTTCCTTCTTGTCCTACTTCTATTTGTTGTATATAGAAGACCATTTCTTAACATAATCATAAAAATAAATAAAAAGATGTTGCATAATTTGGGGTTACTCTTTAAATTATTTGTTTGTTTGTTTGTAATCGTGTAATTCTTCAACTTTTTTAATGCTCATGAGTAAGATTACAAGAATAATCATTATTAGACATTTGATTGAGAAATCACTACCTAAAATGAAATCTAATTCTAATTTGGAATCATATCAACCAAACAGTGAAAGAGAAAAATGAAAAAGAAAAATAAGATTAAATATAATTAATTTCATTTTTAATTTCACATATCTTCTTATACCACTTCTACCTATTTCCTCCACCATGAATCCTGGTTCACTAAAACATTTCGAAACCTCCTTTAGGGCTTGTTTGGCAGTTCCAAGTGAATTAAATTGGTTTATTGTATTTTACGTATAATTTTGTTAACAAATTTATTTTTGTATGTGAGAAAGTTAAAAAGGATGACTCGCTACAAATGAGAGTATAATTAAAAAGTTGAAATAAATTTTTTTTTTTTGAACAAAATTTTGATCCTATAATAGTAATTACAATGCTAATTCTATTTTTTTTTTTTATAAATGATCCCAATTAAGAAAATAGATTTATATTTTGATACCATATAAATTATAATGGAATTATTTTGACAGTCAAACAAGCCATTATAAGTTGACGTGTAACTTCACGCGCCAAAACCCCCCTCCCCTCAAAAGAAAAAATCTTGGATTTTAAACAATCTTATCCTTTAAAATAAGAGTTCATTATTTAGTAAACAATCTTATTTTTCAATTACGATTGGTCCTGGTTCTTGAAAGCCTAATCCGAATTAGTTAGGATTGGTTATCATTTACCTCTAATCCGATCCAATCTGAATTGCACACCTAAATTTAACCGTCGGTTTTTCAAAATATGCTCTGCAACTGTCCCAACAAAAAACACTTGATGTAATTTTATATCGGGAGTGGTTTCTATGCATGTGCACAAGAGAAATAATTAAGCTTTTAAATAAAAAAGTATTTGTGTCACTCCAACCATAAAACTTAAGAGAATAGAGTGCAAATAATATATATATATTTTTTTTCTTTTTTGGCAGAACAATAGAAACATATCTTTACCTTAAGACATAAAGTCTCCTAATAATAATAAATAAGTATCGATGTGTTTTCACGGAAATGAATCCAAAACCTCCTTCTTAATAGCAAAAAAGACCAACATGCCCATCACCATAAACCTAAGCTCAACACCATCTTACTAATCAATCCTCAACCACTTTAAAACACAAATGCACAAACCAAAAAAGAAAAAAGAAAAAAACCCTTTTGGTTTGTGTCACCACTTACAATGCCTTAAATCATGACACAATGTGGGTTGGAGACCATCATCAATTCCTCTGATATGTGTGGTAGGCCCTGGAAGGGTCTGTGGTAGGACACCCTCCCTGCATTTCCTAATTCTGTGCAGAAAATGAAGGGATAAAGTCCTAAATTTTAATGGTTGTACACTTTTGGAATTAATGTTTTCTTCTAGCAAGGACTCAAATCATAAAATAAATAATAAAATGTTGAATATATAATATATTAGGCCCACTAAAAGAAAATAATAATAATTGGAAGTTAGTCTAACCGACAAACCGGTACGAGTGGTCATCATCTTCCTTTTTTTTTAATCACTACTTTGTCCTTAGTCACAGAAAGTTGATCTCCGTGGTCCAATCCATCAATTAAGGAGGGTAATTTTTTTTTTTTTTAATTGGGATGTATTTATATCTAATCACTTTTTCTTATCCACTTAGATCACTAAACTTGTTGAAAAATCTCCGCATGACGTAAACCTTTTGAAAATTTGGAAAAGCAAAGCGCGTTGTCATTTTATTTTATTTTTATTTTTGTCAATAAGGAATATTTTAAGTCCGATCTTGTAATTTTTGTCAATTAGTAATTGATAAAAAAATTGAGTAATAGATAAGGTGCGGGCTAGTGTAGAGTCTTTTGATGCTTATACCAAATACGTTGTTTCGAATCCTGCATTCATTAAATTGGGAATGATTTAAATAAAGAGCAAAACAAAATAAGAGAGAGAGATTTTTTTACCGTTCAAAGAAAAAGTCATGTATTTTTGCTTTAAAATTTTAGGAAAATGCATGTTACATCGGTGAAGAAATGAATTTAGTGGATGTAATAGTAGTAAAGAATTGATTGATAAATATTAAAATTTGACCAGTTAAAGGTCGTATCAATTTTAATTTTACGGGTTAAAGGTCATACCAATTTTAATTTTATAGCTGTTTGGAGTTGTACCTTATGCTTGGATTGAATCCGACAAAGATATTTATTTATTTATTTATTTATTTACTAACTCACTAACCATATAAAATAACTGTCTGAATTTTTATTTTTTATTTTTTATATAACTAGTGTTCAAATTGTAAATTCTATCCCATTTTATAAAAATGATTTTAATTTGGTGAAGGGAAATACCTAAGAAACAAGGCCAATCTCGCTACAATGAGATGATCAATCAAGTCTCAAATAACACATACACAAATCAATATATAATTATATATTATTTTAAAATATAACAAATTCCTTTCATTTTTGAACTTTTAAGAACAATTAATGCTATCTCTATCATGACTCACGTGTGGTTGTCTTTCTCTATCTGATTTTAATATGGAATTAACCAATAACCACCATTTTATCATTAAAATTAATCTGATCACATTAGTGTTTTGGTGTGGAGCCATGCTGATAGGCCAATTTATTTTATAGTTAAATTATCAGGATCATTTCTAAAATATTTTGGCATGCCATTCTCAAGCAATCTGAAAAATGAAAAACCCCTTAAAAGATAAATAATGACATTGAAATGAGTTAAAGTCACTACAAGTAACAAGGTATATAAAGTAAAGACTAAGAACTAAGAATAATTAATGGCCCATACATTAATTAATCATGCTTAAGCTAGCTAGCTTGAGTTTTTTTTTTTTTTTTTTTTGGGGGCATAAATTCAAGTATACGTTTATTGAGTGTACAGTTGTTTTTGGCATAAAAAAATCGAGAATATATATATATATATATATAAGAAATCCGAATTATAATCTTACTTGAATCTATGTAAAAAATGAATTAACAGAATGAGAAAATGAAGTCGTGAGAGGTATACATAATACATCCGTGATACATGTATACATGTATGTAAACAAAATAAAAAAGAAGATGAAAGCGTGTAATGTATACATAATGCATTCGTCTTTCAAATATACATACATATATCTCTGTAAACGGAATCCACAAGAAAAATAAAGGCGTCTAGTTTATACATAATACATCCGACATATATATATATTTGTAAAAACGGAATTTGAATTATTATACATCACATGTCCGGTTGACTCATATACATGTATCTATGTGATACAAATTCAACCAAAAAAAAAATCATGTATATCTATAAAAAAAAAATGTTCCACATTTAGCATTTGAAATTGGGTAGTCTCATAATATTCATTATTCACGTGGCGTCGTAGTTATCGTCGATTTCACTTGCGAATAGAACAGGTGTCTATCATAGAAGCAAGTAGTTGCCTTTCATAGCGACATCACCGTGTGCGGGTAGAAAACACCTCTCGTTGATACTCTACTTCGATCGAATAACAACTACATATACAATCACTCAACTACTAACCACAATAATAACATCCTGACCGTCCACCTCTAAAGTTCCAAAACTCACGGTCACGGATGGACGTCTTCACGTGTCATCAGCTAACACATACATCCAACGGTTGTGCAACAAATGATCGAACGGCGGAACGTCAGCCTATTTGATGGAAACCCAAGGGTCCACGTGGCGTGAACATGCTAGGTAAAGTACAAATGAAACTCACCGTTTTCCCCCCTATTTCACGTGACTTCTTTTCAGACTCTGCAAGTAAAGGCAAGGGTAAAATCGGTATTCTAGAATGCTTCGCAGTAGAGAGAAGGGAACATTCGGTGGAAGTTGACGCTTCAGCAACGACTTGGCCGATTTGCAGGGACCATTACTACAGAGAGAGAGAGAGAGAGAGAGAGAGAAGAGAAGAGAGAGGAGAAAGAGAGGGTTTGCTGTTAGAAGCAACGTTCTCCGTTTCTGTGTCTGTTTTCGTTTTGGAAAATCATCGAGAACGTGGTGGCTGGTGGGTGAAGCTTCGCCGTTTCTTTTACTGTTTCATCTAACTGACGGATTCAGTTTTTGCCAGTTATTCCTTCCTTCTTTTGGTTCACATTCATCTTTCTTTTGTTTTTTTCCCACTTTATTCCACGCGTAAAGTTCTTTCACCAGTGATATTGCTGCAAATGTTTACTTCGAACTTACTTTTTTTGGAGATCTCTGGTGTGAGATTGTGAAGTTCATCGAATTTTTGTTTGTTTTGTTGAATTAGGTTTTCTAGAGCGAGAAAATTTGTTTTTTAAGCTAATGTGCGAGAAAGTTTGGTTGAGTTTTCTCGGAAATGTGAAGATCTATTATTGCTATTGATTTTCGAAGTGATTTGAAGGTTGGAGCATTTTTGAAGTATAGAAGCGGTAAATTAGTTCGTTTTGGAGGAGCATTTGTTAAAACGTTTTGAGAAATTGGAAGAGAATTATATATGGATTAATTGCTTGCTAAATTTATTGTAAATCTGAGCTTATCTTAATCTGACCAAATATATGTGTGTATATCCGTTGGAATTATTTTGTATTTGCAACGTTGAAATGCTTAAAAATCGGAGTTCCGTTTCCTATTATTAACAATCTGATGACTTCCGTGTTGCAGCACAAAACTCGAACTACCTGGCAGATCAAGCCAACACGGGTGAAGCAGCTGTAATGACGGCGTTTATGGGAATCAGCAAGATTCAATTGGAACACTATCTGAACTGCATTGCCGACACTCTGAGTTCAGAAACCGTTGTGGGAAAAAGACAGATAATTTCATAAGGTGAACTTCACTTCTGTGAAGATTTTCACAGTTTTTTTTAGTGTGTAAAAAAAAAAAAAAGTATATATATCTATGTGTGTGTGTGTGTGAATGTAGCGGAGAATGTAGGAAAGAAAAGACAATATGGTATGCTGGGGACCATCTCTGAAAAGAACACCACACTTTCACCGGCCATTAAAATACATACATAGAAAAAGGAAAAACAGTGACTTCGTCTCCAAGCATAGTAGGTCGCGATTACTGAAAGCTAGCATTGTAGGTCGCGATTACTGAAAGCTATCTGTTATGACATGAAATCCTCTTATTATGGAAGTAACAAATTGAAAACATGGAAGACTTAAGGGTTGTGCTGAAGATTTTGACTAAAGATTAAGCAAGAATGCTTAATCACAACTAACCCATGATTAGTCTTTTTATTTTTATTTTTTATTTTTTATTTATTATTTTTTTATAATTATTATTTTTTTATAGTTGTATAACACCCATGATTAGTTCGTTGTTATAAATGACACGGTAGTGAGGGATTGGGCCTAGTCTAATAATCTTAGGTAAGTACAACGACCAGGTTTTAACATTTAAACGGTCTTGCATTTTGTTATGAAAGAAAGAGTAAACTGTGAGTACTTGTGATTGTTTTTGCTTTTTGAGAACTTTTATTATGGATTTTTAGTTATATTTTTTAATAGGTGGTGGGGTTAAAGGGGAATTGCGAGAAATGGGAGCGATAGGTGGGGAGGAGCTGGTGCATTGGGAGAAGATGCAAGGAGGGGGAGGTGTTCATGAGGAGAAGATTCTTGTTTTGGTAAGGTTGAGGCCTTTGAGTGAGAAGGAGATTGCAAGGAATGAAGTTTCAGATTGGGAATGCATCAATGACACCGCCATCTTGTTCAGGAACAGCCTCCAGGAGCGGTCCATGTTTCCTACTGCCCACACATTTGGTAAGGATATGCTATTATAGGTTTAAATCTGCAAATTAGCAAATTATATGTGATTCATAAGGACTGTTGAGGATGAGGCCTTCATTAATTGGGCATGAATTTGAGCATTTTGCAGTGTGCACTCCAAAGTCTGAAGAGTTCACACTTCTGTTTAATGAGCGTTGGCTTGTGTTGAATCTTCTTTATTATTTTTTCAATTGTCAATGTGATTTGATTCTCAAAGTGATTATAGATTTCAATGTAGAGAAGTCTTCGATACAAATTTCAATGTATTAAGATGAAAAAAGCAGTATTTTTGTTTATGGGTTATAGATTTGGAAGCAGTTTTCATGAGTGTTTGTTTTTGTTAGAGTTCCGTTGATTTATAGAATTGTTTGAAGATATATAAATAGTCTTCCGATCATCTCATCTCTCTTGTCTTCATGTTTTGGGGATAGATAGAGTATTTCGGGGCGACTGTAGCACGAAGCAGGTGTATGAGGAAGGAGCGAAGGAAATTGCCCTTTCAGTTGTCAGTGGTATTAACTGTAAGTATAACATTCATGTCCTTGACTTCTATTTGCTGTATCTTTGCTTGCTTCTTGATTGACCAGTGAAAAGTTTTCACGAACAAAATACTTCACATTTTCAGCAAGTATATTTGCATATGGGCAAACAAGCAGTGGAAAGACATACACCATGATTGGAATAACTGAGTATACAGTAGCAGATATATATGACTACATACATAGGGTAACAGAAACTCTAACTTAGTATCATTTATTTTCTGTTTCAACTTTACATTGCATATGTTTCTTGTTCTCAACCAATACTCTTCATCGTAGACATTGTTTTCATTTTTATAGCATGAAGAAAGAGCATTTGTTTTGAAGTTTTCTGCAATGGAGATCTACAATGAAGCTGTCAGAGATCTTCTCAGCACGGATACTACTCCACTTAGGGTCCTAGATGACTCAGAGGTGAATGTCATACTATATTCTTTTTAGGTTGCGTTTGACGAGTATATAAATTGGTTTAATGATCTCTCATGTTACCAGAGAGGGACTATTGTGGAGAAACTCACAGAGGAAACTCTGAGGGATTGGAGCCATCTAAAGGAGCTCCTTTCCATTTGTGAAGGTAAAGACATCCTATAGAAGTCCAGTTGTTGCCCTATGATTTCATATTCTTATGCATTGTATTGTGTTCTCGCAGCTCAAAGGAGGACGGGGGAGACCTCCCTGAATGAAACAAGCTCCAGATCTCATCAAATTCTCAGATTGGTGTGCCCTTCCCCCTTTACCATTGCCTGTTGGATCATTTATATGCTAATAAAGATATTATATGAATTGGCCTGGAATCCTTTTGCTTACCTCTTACTGGATATTTATTACTGCAGACAATTGAAAGTTCTGCACGTGAGTTCTTAGGCAAGGACAATTCAACTACCCTTGCAGCTAGTGTGGTATAGATCATTTGCCTCTCAATTGAACAAAAAATTCAATGCAGAAATTTGCCCACAGATCTCAATAGATGATTATTGTTTTAAAAACGGATCTAAAAATTAGTAGTAACGAGTGTGATTGATAGTAATTGAATTTGGTGTTTGTGGACAGAATTTTGTTGATCTGGCCGGGAGCGAGCGTGCATCTCAGGCATTATCAGCTGGGGCAAGGTTGAAAGAAGGTTGCCACATAAATCGTAGTTTACTGACTCTGGGAACTGTAATTCGCAAGCTAAGGTTGACTAGTTATTCCTTTCTTTATCATGTTGCCATTTAAAGTCTACTTCAATTGGCAGTTTGAGAATTATCAGATCTAGAATGGTAAAGTGGCACAATGCCAAGGTATGTCAAAGAGATACCTCATCCAGATTGAAAAGGATGTTACCCATAAAATTTGAGCTGGATGTCTAATGTATGGATGTACTTTCCAAGTGGTATTTGACTGACACAATCCAAAGTAAACTATTAAGTGTAGCTTTGTTTACAGTACTCATGAGTATCAAGAGAGATGCTTACAATCCAAAGCCAACAATTTAAGTTGAGCATTGTTTTCAGTGCTCATGAATATGAAGAGAGATGCTTATAGTGGTTTATGTGACTGTATATTTACACCGATGGAGAGACCTGCTGCTTCTTTTATATTCAGAAAATTATCCTGAAAATTGACAAAAGTCTGTTCATGAAATCTCTCTCTTTCTCTCTCTAGTTTTTTTGGGTTCTTCTTTAGTTCTTGAACCATTGAAGCTTTTGATGTAGTGGAGAGAATTATGCTATTTGTAGCTTATCAATCTGGTGCTATGGTTGGTGCAGCAAGGGAAAGCATGGACACATCAACTATAGAGATTCCAAGCTAACACGTATACTACAGCCCTGCTTGGGAGGCAATGCTAGAACTGCCATCATTTGCACTTTGAGCCCTGCACGGAGCCATGTTGAGCAATCTAGAAATACTCTCTTGTTTGCTAGTTGCGCAAAGGAAGTGTCCACAAATGCACAGGTCAATGTAGTCATGTCCGATAAGGCTTTGGTTAAACATTTACAGAAGGAGTTGGCTAGATTGGAGAGTGAATTAAGAAGTCCAGGTCCTACTTCTTCAACTTGCGACTATTCAGCATTACTCAGAAAGAAAGACTTTCAGATTGAAAAGGTTATAATTTTCTTTATGAACTTATTCTTCAATTAATTTACACATTTTAACATGTTTATACTTTATATGCATAAAAGTCGGATGTTTACTTCCACAATTGCAAGAGGGAGAATCCAGGACTGGAAACGTTATGAGATACGAAAACGGTGAAACAAATGTAAATTTCATAGTGGAGAATGGGAACTGGATTGGAAATGTGGAAGGGAACACTCATGAATCAATGGAATGGCTGGGATATATGTTCGCTATGCTCGGTGAATGCTGATTTTTGTGCCACTCTGAAACCAGGACATGAACCTCATGACCCAGTGTCAACTTACTTATGCTTGACTTTGGGCTAATCAAATTGGTAACATGGACTGGTGAAATTCCTATTTAGATTGTAAAATGCAGAAATGTGCTTTCTATACAGAAGCGCAATGACTTAGCCCCAGTTATAATTGGCAACTCATTCACAATGTCTGCTTACAGGGCTAGCCATCATTACTGACGCCTAGCCAATTGATTTAACTCATGGCTGAAAAGCCTGGAATTATGTTTACATTTTAGACCAACAAGTTGACTCGCAACTATAGTTTCGAGACATAACTTCATGCATTTATAGTAGGCTTTTGCATGAAAAAGCTGCATGTCATTTATTGGTTAAAAATTGATTGCCTGCTTTCCTATCCTGCAGATGGAGAAAGAGAATAGAGAGTTGACTAAGCAACGGGATCTCGCTCAATCTCGGGTTGAAGATTTGCTACGAGTAGTCAGGAATAATCAAGCTTCAAGACAATCGGTATATACAGTTGTATATTTACTAAAGAGCTTCATTATACCTTGATGATGCTGCTTCAACTGCTCTTGCTTTCCTCTCTTCTTTCAGGCGGAGCTTAGTCATCATTCTAAATGGCAAGAGGGGAATACATGGGAAGATGAATGTTCAGTATCAGAGTCATCAGGTTTGAATGTAGGTTTCAGAAAGTTCAACCCAGCTCAGTATTCAAATGGAGGCAGTAGAAGTAATCCAGAGGAGCCTCACGATCAGCTTCCGGCTAACTTGGCGAACTCTGATGACCATTCTCTGTCTGATGGTACTTATTCACCACTGTCTGTTGGAAGTAAGTTTGTCAGATACAATGCACGTGAGGATTGGGATGAAGTTGCACTCGGAACTGGAGAAGATACTGATGACCTCTGCAGGGAAGTTCGATGTATTGAGATGGATGAGTCCAGCAAGGACAAGAACCCAGAATCTAATGCATTAATAGCTGTTGATAATGAAGGAACCTTGGATTTAACAGTGTCTGGCAATTCTGATGTAAGTCATGTAACAGATCAGGAAATGATATTAACCCCTCCGAAGGGCGATAGTGTAGTAAGTCAAATCCAAAATGGTTTCACATATGGCACGTTGGAGCAGAAAATCCAGGATGTGCAAAAGACCATTGATTCTCTTGTCAGTCTTCCTGACAAATCATCCCCAGGGGCCCTGACAGCAGATATGTTTAGTTCTAGAAGCATGAAGCTAGCTAGGAGCTGGAGTTGCAGAGAGAATCTAATGACTGGCTCATCTTCTCCCTGCTTTGAGAAGACAGAACAAATTGAGAACACCCCACCTAATGGGATTGAAAAAGACTTCCCTGGAAGACCGGAAGGTTTCCGAAGAAAGTATCCTCCATTAAATTATGATGTAAACATTGCAAGGTTGTCAAGGAATGATTCTCAGTCTTCTTTTGGGAGTGCTTCTGTAGATGAGCTAAGAGCACAGAACAGCAAGACTTCCGCAGATGAGGATATTACTAGCATCCATACTTTTGTTGCAGGACTAAAGGAAATGGCCCAGCTTCAGTATGGAAAGCAACTTGTTGATGGTCAGGTGAGAATGTGCCTATTGTCGTTTGCTTCCCCATCCTTGCATAAAATTGCATTATTTTTCTTTGTTATTGTCTTGGTTTTCACACAGTTTGTTCCTAAATATCAAGCAGTCATTATTTTGTTGGTCCATTATCAAATTTTGAATACAGGCATGAGCTGGTTAGATTTATGACCTTGTGGAAATGTGAAGTAGTTTATGTCTTTATGATTCTTTGACTTGAACTTGAACTTGATTGTCTCATATCAACAAATTAAGGCCATTAAGGACCACTGCTTTGCGGACACATGTTAGTATGTTGCGTGTGGCATGAAAACGAAAAATGCTTTTATATTCATTTATAGGGGCATGTTCTCACAACTTATTTTTAGATACCTACATTGTAGTTATTACTTTAATAACTATGGAAAGGTTAGTCTCTTATATGAATTTTGCTTCCTGACGTTTATTACGTGCATCATTCAGGAGACAGGACCAAAGTCTGGAAAGAATGTAAAAGACGTTGGAATAGATCCAATGCAGGATGCATTGGACACTCCTTCAGACTGGCCCCTAGAATTTGAGAGGCAGCAGAAGTCGATTCTAGAACTTTGGCAGAGCTGCAATGTGTCATTAGTTCACAGAACCTACTTCTTCCTACTCTTCAAAGGTGATCCAGCGGATTCCATTTACATGGAGGTCGAGCTTAGGAGACTTACCTTCTTGAAGCAGACATTTTCTCAAGGAAATCAGACAGTGGAAGGTGGTCAGACTCTCACGCTGGCTTCAAGGTTCTCTCTCTCTTTCATATTTGCATATCTATATGTGTCTAAAGGCCCTAAAAAAAGTTAGCATCTAGACATTTAAATTTCAATATCGATAGAATTGGTTGCTTGAAATGTTCCTGAAGGCTCATATTATTGCTAAACCCAAAAGTTTCGGATGACATTAGTGTTCACAATAGCTATCATAGCATTGGATAGATTAAAGTGAAAAGAGAAAAAGAGGGAGAGGGAGAGAGGGGGAGAGAGGGATGATTGAAGCCTTTTCAATTTTTAGAATCTCATTTAAAATTTTCAAGTAGTCTCAGTTAATTAGAATTCTGTTGGGATATATATATATATAACAAAAGAAGAGGGTGGTAGGCATCATAGAGGAAATTAGCATTCCAACTAGGTTGGCACCCTAATCGCTCTCAATCATATGCCATAAACCCAAAATATTATTAAAGAAGAAAGAAGAATTCAGTACATCAAAAGAGAAGAAATTAATAAAAATCTGGCCATGGTGATTTATATATGATATTGTTCAATGTGTATGGAAATAATGATATGATCTTATGTTTTATCTCCACTTAATATTACGTTAACTGACCCAAATACAATTATTTGGAGAAACAGCACGAGGGCTCTTCGCCATGAGATAGAGATGCTGAGTAAGCTGATGAACAAAAGGTTCTCAGAAGAAGAGAGAAAAAGACTTTACCAGAAGTGGGGTATTGGGTTGGATTCAAAACGGCGGAGGCTACAGCTGGTCAGCCGCTTGTGGAGCAACACGAGGGACATGAACCACATCGTGGAGAGTGCTGCAATAGTAGCAAAGCTGGTCAGGTTCTTAGAGCAGGGACGCGCCCTTAAGGAGATGTTTGGGCTTAGCTTCACACCTCCACACAGAAGGCGGAGATCCTTTGGCTGGAAACACAGCATGGCGTCCCTTTTGTAAGCTTGTTTATATAATCAAATTGAGAGGCAATTTGATGAATTGGAATTGGCCCTGTAAACAATTTTTTTTTTCTTGTTTTCCTCAAAGTTGAAATCAAAACAGGTTTGTGTATAATTGTTACTGAGTGATTGTTTTTGGCGACACTCTTTTAATTCTGATGATCAAGTTGAAAGCTGCATTGTGTTTTTGGTGACACTGCTTTCTGTGTTTTGGACTTTTGGTGTATTTTCTTTTGTGAATAGGATTTACGAAGAGACCCCATTACCGGCTTTTGTTCACCATTCAGTGTTGTATTTTTGTTTCTTGTAGCCAACAGAAAGACCATTCCTTCAAGTACAACCTTTGCCAAATGCAGCCGAGTGCATGGCAAAGTATTGGATGGATCCAAATACTAATACCTACTACTAATACCTACTAATATCTTTAAGCTTTTAAAGGCAAAACTCAGCAACTGCTGGAGTGCCAGTCTTGGAATTTTATTGATAAGAGAGGTTTTGGCTCCCTTCATTAGAGCATTTCCAACGGTGAATCCAAATCTATTTTTCAGATCAAGATACAAACACAAAAAATGAATTTAGATATTCAAAACTGGATTTTGCCATTAAAGATGCTCTTAAAATTTAAAAATCAGTTATATCTCACCACATTAAGATGAGAAAGGGTTGAAAGTTGGAAGCTATCATACAATGGTTCCATTTACAACATCAAAATAACATTACATTAACGTTGAATTAATTGTGATAGTAAATTCATGCTAGATCCACTTCATATGAGGAAATAATTTGAGCTATCCCATCATTCTTTATGATAGGATATGTAAATATTGCGTTAGTCACTGGCACATCAAGGCAAGTTGTATTTTGAAAAGATACAGAAATGATAAATTTTTACTAAGGTTATAATTTAAGCTATTCGAGTCTTAACTTGGGATCGGAATCTTATTTTTGAGCTTATTAATTTATCACACCAAATTCAAATAAAATAGTAAAATACTACTCACTTTGATAAATTTTTAATACTTTAAATAATTAAACTATTCAATATGATCTCAATAAAAAATTTATTTGAATTCGCTTGTTGATGGATGCATCAAATTTGAATTTTTTTTTATAAGAGAGAGGGAGAGGAAAATTTTTTTTATAAGAGAGAGAGAGAGAGGGAGAGGGGAAAACGGTGCGTTTTAAACAGACAGGAGCGTTTATATTGGTATGAGATGGTGGGTGTGAGCTAACAACTGAACGGCGTCGTTTTCATTTTCCCCATTTACTTTGCCAAAAATGACAAATTTGGCTTCTTTTGTGGAGAGGAGAGGAGAGGAGAGGAGAGAGAAAGCAGAGAGGGAGGGGAGATGAGTGCAACAGCAGGATATCTGGCGAGGAGGGCAGCACAGAGAGAGAGAGTGAGGATCCTCTACAGAAGAGCCCTCAAAGACACTCTCAATTGGGCCGTCCATCGCCATCTCTTCTATCAAGACGTAATCCCACACTATCCCTCCCAATTTTTCATCCTATTTCCTCTCCTTAGGGTTTCTTTCATCTCCTCTAATCCGATCTCATTTCATATGTATAAATACATACACGCATATATATGTGTGTGTGTGTAAATTTTGGGAACTGATTATCTGCACATCTGTTACAGGCGTCAGACCTGCGCGAGAAGTTTGAGGTTAACAAACATGTGGTTTGTTATCTTAAATCCCCTGAATTTTTCCTTCATTTTGTTTCATCATTTGTGCAATTTTGCTTAATTTCTACCTTTTTATGCTTGCTCTTTGTTTAGTGCATTGCAATATATATATACCACCCATGCAGTTCGGACGAAACTTTGTTAAGTTTGAGTTATTTCGGGTAAATGGCTGTCGTAGCATACTGTTCATTTCACTAAGCCCTGTGAGATCTGGCTCAAATGTTTGAATCAATTTACTATACTTTACTCAGGTTTACATACAGTTAGATTTTATAATGTCAGAATTGTTAGTTAACTACATTTAACCAGGTGCAACTTATAATCCTTTTATGAGCAGAACTCTCTCTGGGCTATGCGATATCATTAAATTTTAGCTTTCAAGTAGCTCCCATTTGCATTAGCTTCTTCTAAAATCACTTTTGGAGTTCAAAATTCCACTTGATCTAAGAGACAGGGTGATAATCACTTTTAGACGTCTTGAGGAGTGATAGGATGGTTCGATTGTGGCAAAAGCTAGGGCCCCCCAACTTTGCCACAATCACTTTGGTATGAAAATTTTGATATGCGAAGACATGGTTGGAACATTAACATAACTCTAAAGAGATATGTGAAGACACGGTTCTCAAAAAGTGATTTTAGAAGAAGCTAAAGCAAACGTGGCCTGTTGCCTTGTTTGGATATGTGTTGGTCGTGGTGAATGCCCATGTTTTGCTTCTTCAACTTAGTGAGTATACTTGGTCATAAAAAAGATTGTTTAGTTTAAGCATTTAAATATTTAATCACTTAAGCATAGTGACAGCATGAATTATTTGGCACTGGTATAATTTGTAATTCAAGAGTTACAAAATATGGGAATGATTTGGAGAAATTGCAAGAATGAATGTGAGAGTAATATAAGAAGAATGGCACAAGGTCACATACTTACAATTTTATATGTTGTCTGGATTTTGTAGAACACATGGTTTTTCTCTTGCTTTATGTTTTGTATATTTTTGTGATTGTCTGCATAATGCAGAATGTGCAGAATTCGACTTATAGCTTTTGGAAACTTACTATTATTCTGATTTTAGCTTTGGGTGGCATTAAATGGTGTTGATTGTGATAATAACAATAAATATTATGACTAGTTTGCAATGTTGTATTCAGATTTTTGGGTTTGCAGCAAGATTGTGCACTGGACTATGTTTCCTGATATTGCGAGTCTATTTGCTGATCCTGAACTATTTTTTTGGCCGATTTGCAGGAAGATCTTGATACAATTGATAGAATGATCGATGTTGGTGAAGCAACCTATAATAAGTGGCGGCATCCTGATCCTTATATTGGTGTGTACTGTGATAGAAACTCAAGCCTTCACATTCCCCTTTTGGCCTGTGATTGATTGGTGATTCTAAGAGATAATTTATGCATAAAATGAAGGAATTCTGCTTCACGATGCCATGTTGAGAAAATGGTGGATTGTATTAGTGATTTTTAGACTACACTTTCAAAAGACACACAAATTATGGAAGGAGGAGAATCAGAGTAATGGAAAGTTCAAATTTGCATGTTTGGTCTGGATCTTGACATACCTGTTGAGATCATAATCCTCATTAAGTAGAATTTGTAGATTCTTTTTTTTGGGCTCTTAGTTTGTTAAAAGTTCCCTTCCTTTTGCAACAATTTCCCAAAAAACAAATGAGAAAAACAGAGGGAAAATTTTGCAAGTAGTAGGGAACGGGCTTGGCCTGTTCATTAATAGTTGATTATAAGTTCCAAACCTTCTGGTTTGATAGTATCTTGATTATTAGTTCTAATCTTCATTCATTCATATATGTATATATAAAGTCTCGATCCTGGAAGCATATGCTTACATAAGTTATGTAAGCATGAAGCTAAAGGATAATTATGGGATACATATTTTGAAAAACTAACCGTTGGATTAGATATTCTTCTTATGGATGTCATGCATGCCAAAAATCACGATGATTCAATATCAAAATCTCAAAATACTGACTAGTGAAAAATTGTGACCGTTGAAAACTATCACAGTTTTTCTCAGTGACATTTATGAGAAATTGATCGTTGGATCACTGTGATTTTTGGCATACATGACATGCATTAAGTATAGTATCTAATCTGATGGTCAGTTTTTCAAAATATGTATCCCACAATTATCTATTAGCTTCATGCTTACATAAGCTTATATAAGCATATGCTGACATGATCATTTATGTATATATATATATATATATAAATAGAAGCATACCTTGTGACCATTATGATGGAGACAAGGCTTCCATTTTACTATATATGTTATTTTGCTTCCTTACTCAATTTGCTTAAAGACATCTTTCTTGCTACCTCATTTCAACATTCCAGCGTGTGGGTGCTTAGGTCTAGCTGTTCCTTCTCCTTGAGTAAATGCCCTACTCTCATTCATCTTTTTCCTTTGAACCCCTAAAGGTCATCCTAAAGTGATCAGTTCACATCCTTAAGTATCATATTCACGGAACATTATTGCAATTTCTATCTGATTAGTTCTCATCCAAACTTTTCTTTTCTTCTTAGGAGCAATGGTTTTTCCAGCTGTTTGCATGCTCTTATAACAATAGTGCCATACGAACTTGCATTAATATGAGAAAGATGGCATTTTTATATTTGTAAATATTTGTTAAGTTCTGTCAAGTTATGCTAATACTTTAAATTGTTTTGACGATGCTCTTATTACTCTTATGTGGACCTAAATAATTTAGCTCCATTATCTTTTCGTATGTGCAGTTCCATGGGCTCCTGGTGGCAGCAAGTTTACTCGAAACCCAACACCGCCTGCTGGGGTAATTTGTTTTAGTAGTTAATTATTTGTTTTATTATTGTTCTCTTCTTTCTTTTTTCAGTAGTTCACTTCCTCTTTTTCATGGACAACACTAGAGAATATTTCATAACTAGGATAATTACAGTCCTCTGTAGTTGCCCCTTCACTTCTCTTCTTTTTTTTTTTTATGGCATACTTGTTAAAAAAAAATTTCAATTATGTATCTCCTTTCGTACCAAAATGAAGAAAAGACTTGAAGACGCTTGGTTTCCTTGATCTGTTTCTGAAACTGGAGAACTGGAAATGGTGGAAATGGACAGATATTCTTAAGCTTGGGCAAGTTTTTTATTTTAAAATAAAAATAATATTTTATCTAAGTATTTTTTCTTGCTCAAGTGTAGGCCTAAGACTTATCTTTCCCCTTTTTTAAATTAGAAGAATTTGAATGGGAAAGCATCATACATGGGATGCATCATATCTTTTGTGCCTGCACCATTTGTCTGGGAGATTAGGATGACATGTGATTGCCTCAGTCATAATTAATCCTATCGGATGCATTGGATAGTTCCATTTTTCTGGCGGTTGGAAGACAATGGGTCCAATTAAAAAGGGTCTGGAAACAAAAAAAGTAATGATCTGATTATTATGGTTTCTAGTTTTTGAAATTTTTATCTCTTTCATGGTTCAAGCGTGGGTAGGTCTGTTGACTGGTGGGTCCTGCTCCTGCTTTTATTTTTATGCTATATATGCTGCTTAGGTTGGAAAGTGCTGTTTTTTATTTTTTATTTTTTATTTTTCTGGTCTGTACTGAGTTCTGCTTTTTCACTGCAGTCTACAACTAGTGTCTTTTGAACCATGGTTGCTAAGCAGCTATAATTTCCCTATAGCTTACTAAATTTCTTGTCAATTGCTTTTACTGGGTTTCTCCACTAAAAGTGTCCTTTGATATACATCCTTATTGGACTTCTACTCTGTTTGGTTGGCAAGAAGGCATAGGGGAACTGGAGAAGAGAAGAAAATATGGAATCTTACAACTGTTTGGGTTGGAATTTGTTATTGAAAGCTTCTAGACATTCATATTTTTCCTCCGTCTTCTCAGCAACCAGATATTGTTTGAGTCAATTAGATTGTTACCAGACATATTATGCTGCTCTTAGGGTGGGGGATATAATACTGATTCAGTCAGGGGCAGTTACAGGGGTGAAGATTCTATACTTATTTTTCCGTAGAGATCTTGTAAACCTACAGAATGTTTTCTCTTGATGCGTCACGGTTGCATTCAATCATTTGATTTTTGTTTTGTCTACGCACATCTGTGCACATGTAAATTGGTTTTCTTTGAGTTATCTACGATTTTATAATCATGATCATAATGACATGAGATTTAAAGATTTGCTTTTAATAGTTTGTACTAGAACTAAAGATTTTATGTTTTTAGAGGTTTCTATCCATTGGCAGATAGAAAATGTTGAATGTTCAAATTTAAGTGGCAATATGTCTGACGTTGAATATGATCTGTGTTGCCCGTGTGTTAGTTCTGGGGATTTCAGAGATTATATCATTGCAAATTATGGAGTTCTTAATTTGTATGACATTGCAGCATCATCTTCTGACTTCTGTTGTCAACATTGTAGATATGCACACACACACACACACATATTCATTTGTGCATTCTGCTTATAGATTATTTTAGTGCTTGCTTTTGCTGACATTGAGGACTCATGGAGGGACATGGAGGGAATCCTAAGTGTGCAGCATTGCTTTCACCTTTTGGCTTTTGGATGACCACTATCTTAGGCAGTTCCTCCTATCTTCTTGATTAACTGTCTGAAACCATTGTGATCCATCTTTTTTCTTCTCTTGACAAAACCTTGTTATTCTTTTGAAGAGTTGGTTTTGATCTAATCTTCAGAATATCGGAGGCAATTTATGTTGCTAATCAAAGTACCCTACATACATGCAGCACCCCTGTTGTGGTGTTTTGATCCCCTACTTTGCTTGTTGCTCATCTTTTCTTATATTAATATTGCCAAAATTGGATTTTTATTACAAAGAAGGTGGGGAAGCAAAGAGGGAACCAATTTTTTCTGAAAGGTTATATTCTTGTTATCATGGTCTGTGCTGTTGCCTTAAAGTTTGTTAAATGAAATATAGCTAGAGCACTAAGATTTGGTCCATATTTCTATCCATCATTAGCCACTACACTTAATCTGATCTGCTTCAATGCTTTTGACTTGGTTCTGATATTTTGTTGCTGATGCAGATTGAGATAATATATGACTATGGTCGGGAAGATAATGACTGAGACCAGCATCATTTTTCTGTGGCAATAAATGAAGGTTAGCATCATTATTAGCTGTGTGACATTTGTGTTATTTGCTGCTTTCTTTTTCTTAATTATATTTGGCATGAACTTGTAGCTCAAATGAAAGAAAATGGCAGTGCATCCCTGAGGTACTATGTTCAAATCACATCTCCTACAAAGGGGAACAAATTAAAAGAGATTGAAGAGGTGTCCGGTCTATATGGATCTAGATATTATTTGTTAAAAGACTGGCATTCTTGATTATCTTGGCTTGAGATGTAATCTAAAGGCATTGCATCCACGAGGTGCTGTGTTCAAATCACCTCTGCTACAAAGGGGAACAAATTAGAAGAGATTAAATAGGTGTCTGGTCAGTTTAGATTTAGTTATCGAACACAGCCATATGCATAATTGGTGTTCTTGATTATGTTGATTTGAGATGTTTTTCACATACAACGTGTCAGTGTTCTTCGATACCCTTTTTCATCTCATTTGAAACCATCAAGTATTGAACAGGGTGAGGCCAGAATCTCTGTGTGCATATGTGTACATATTGATGCATATTAATATCTATATATGTTTTTTCTTTCAATATTAATTCTGAAATTTTGTTACTGATGCAGATTGAGATTATCAATGACTATGGTGACAAAGCTAGTGACGAAGACCAGCATCTTGTTTGTGTTGTTTTGATGAACGTAAATGGTAGCTTTAAGCATCAAACATTTTGTGACACTCCATTGCCCCTCGTTGCTATGTATTTGGATTTTTCTGTTAAGATAAATAAATTTGACTCAGAGAAGAACCAAGTATTTGGTGACTTTCTGCTACACTGGGTTGAATTATCATGCACCCTCTAAATGAAAAACTTCATTCTGCCCATCTGATTGTAATTTTTTTTTTTAGCATCTTTTTGCATTAATTAGTCTGCAATTGTAGGTTGATGTGTGGGTTGTACCCTTCATACGCCAAAAGAAAACACTTTGCTCTTGTGAATTACTATTCTTGAGTTTTAAAGGAGTCTAATGTAGAAGCTGCTTGTGCTGTGGACACAGGCTGCGTGCCAGATAGCTGATACATGGAATATTTTTTCATTTTAAACTTTCCACAGCTTCTACTCTCAAATTTTCACTAGACTTTGAATCCTGTGATTTCATTTGAAAAATCTGGTAATTACAGCTATTGTCGAGAATTCCTAAACTTGTTAGATATTTAATATCATGTTACTGTGAAGGCGTGGAAGGAAGGGTGAAGATGGAAGGAGACTAGGAGACGAACCAAGTTAATTGGGCTTGAATTGATATGGGTTTGATATTGGCTTTATAAAATCTCATTTGAACTATTTTTTCATTCTTTTTTGAGGAAATCAGTGATTGATCTCATGTACTATCAGCGAAAAATATTTTATAAGTGAACTATCAGTTGTGACACATTGATCTCGTGTATTCAGGATGAAGTCACATTGGTTGAAGGGTGGCCGTTCCCCTCATATTTTCATTTTTATTATTTTTCTTACAAATTTTAAGAAATTCAATTTTTGTCACCCCTCAAATTTTTGGAGCTTCATTTATGCTCCTGTGAGACATTGAGTCAATTTTTTTACCTTGAAAATTTTTAAAAGTTTGATTTATGCCCCCCTCAATTTTTATTTTTTACCCTATTAATTTTTCTTACATGCTCCTATTTTCTTTTCCACGCCTTATTCCCTATTCTGACACTCAAACCATTTCATATTTTGTTATTTCTATTTACCCACACTCTATACTATGAGAAAAGTAGAAAACCATTCTTTTGGGAATGAGAAAAGTTAAAAAAGTTAGATTTGTTAAACCAAAAGCCTTTAAACTTTCTGACAAAACCAATTCCCCTTTCATAAAAAAGAAAAAAAGAAAAAAAAAAAGAGAAACAAAACAAATTTCCAAAATCTAGAATTATAGTTTGGTTGTTGAACGAGTTTGATTTGTAATTTATAATTTAGTTCAAATTAATATTTGATGTTATTGAATTGGTGTTGAATTTATGAATGATAGTTTGATTGTGTATATTGAAAGATGGATATTTGATGGCGTTGATAATGAAGTCATCATACAATGTTTTCAAAAAATGGGATCTCTCGTCGAGAACAATTGTAAATATATTAAATTAAAATATAGATTTTCAAAATATGAGTGGATTATAATTTTTTTTTCAATTTTTTCAACCTCAGACTAACATGATTGGAAAAAAAAAGAATAAAAACGATTTTAATTTTTTGAATTGGGATAAAATATTAAAATCAATTAAAGTTCATCCCGCCTCAACCAAAATTCTGGCTTCATCCCCGCTTATACTATCAATTTGCGACAGATTGCACTATTCTTTCATCTAACCGACCAGACATATGTTTAACAGACAATAACATACAGAAAGTTAAGTGCGTTCACGTAAAAGTATTTTTCCACCAACATTAAGTGAATATATGAATGTGCGTGACTTTCAATTTGTCTAACAGACGTCTGATTATTTGACAGAATGTTGCAATATGCCACAAATTGATAGTACATGGTCAATGTATTATAATTGATAGTCTAAGAGTGCAAAGTATTTTTGGTTGATAATACACGGGATCAATCCGTAATTTCATGACCTCGAGCAAGACCTCATTTTTATGAATTATAAGGGGCATCATTTACATTCTCTAGTGGGGGAGGAAACTCAAACCTAAGACTAAAGGCTTATTGTCTCAAAATCCTACCAATAGTCCAACCGTTGCGGTGGTAAATCTCATTTGAACTCACTAAGAAAAATGTGTCAAATTCAAGTTTTGTTTTTGGAACTCATAATTATTGATCCTTGGTCAAATAAAGTACTACTTGACTCGATAATCTTATTAATATTTTAGTAATTAAACGAACAAACAGTTCTCTCCGAGTTCAAACTTTAATTTTAAACTTATTGATCGTTTAGGCTAAGCCTAATCAGGCCATAATTTTACCCCATTAATAGGAAATAGATAAAGATCAACTGAAACTATAACATGTGAGTTTGAGTTGGAAGTGGACTCATGCATGATTTGTTTCTTTAGTTACACAAGAATACATTATTTGAACCCAATTAAGAAGAAAATCAACGTCCCGTTTCGGTCTAAATCTCTGGTAAGATCCTCTTCCAGGCTCGATCTCTCTTACTTGCATGCATTCCCTTTTCAGTGCTTTATTTATATATATTCGACGAATTAAACAGTGCTTTATATATTTAATTAATTATATTTTCAAACTCTAATTAACATAAAAAAGAAGAAGAAGAAGATTCGTATTGTTCCTTTAAACTTTAAAGATGCATCATTAGGATTCATGTTTAATGTCTCATCTTTTCGGTCAGTCCTTAGGAAGCAGAAAAACCACATGATCTAAATTTGTTGAGTCACACTCTGTGTGACTGCGTGTGTGTGTGTGTGTGTGAGAGAGAGAGAGAGAGAGAGAGAGAGAGAGAGATGATTTTGTTGTGGGTGTGAACTGTGAAGCTTGGGAAGGGATTACAGAATATGGGTTAATTAGAGATGATTTTCTAATTAATCTACCCATGATTGATCAATTAGTCCTTAAATTCACTGTAAATATATGTGGCTGTGTGAACATATACTGATATACATATACAAATATTTTCATTAGACATTACCATTTTTTAGCCAATTATATACACATGATCCAGTGTAAGTTAAGCCCCCTTGGAGTACGTAGTTGAGTCCATCTATTCATGACCACCATCCCATAATTTTGGATTAAATCTCCATTAACTCTATAGTTTTTTTTTAAAAAAAAAATTAAACACCAATTAGCAGACTAATAATTGAGAATTTACACAATATTCTTTCGGACCATAATTAACCACAAGGACTCTCCACGATTTGTTTCTTTACATACACACTAGCTAATATTATCAATCTACATCTCTCCTACTTGCAATCCCTTTCACATTTTGAATTAGGAAAATGTCTTCAACTTTTCATCACAAAAAACTGGCCAACACGCAAGATGAAGCTGCAAGGGTGAGGCCCTTGAAGAAGATAATCAGTAGGAGTACTAGTACTGCAGCTCTAAGTATATTTACAATATTTTTGTGTATTGTTGCATCTGCCATTGCATTAGTGCTCATTCTCTTCTGGGTCACCCGCAGTGGATTTGATCTTGTAATTGAAGCAGCAAGAAGAGACAGTACATATAATAACTATTTGTCTTTCCCTATTGGAGGTGTCATTATGCTCATGGGTTTGATGTTTTTAATTATGGGGTTTGCCATTGTTGCAGACTTTGCACTTGGAAATTGCCGGCTCACATCAAGGTAGCTAGCAAGACAGATGCTAACTGTTTTGTTCGGTTTTGGGTTGTTCTGTGGGTATATATATATATATATATATATAATCTTCTTTCCTTGTGTTGCCTAATTTGTTGATAGATTATTGACTTATTGTCATATGATTCGACCCTTGATTTGTATTTCTTTCTTGCATAACTGAGAGCAGGTTATGATTTCTGGGCTTTATGAGAACAATGACAAGTTCTGGTTTTGGAAACTATCTTGCATGAGAATTATCCATATTGGAAAATGCTTTCGAACGTCCCAAAAAATTATTTAAAAGTGTTTCCCAAATGATGCATGCGGCCACTGATCCATTTCCTTTTCTTTTTTCTTTTTTTAACTTTTCCTTCCAAATTTGTCATTCTACAGATATAGAAGGATGGAGAATGAATCAGCGAGGGAGGTGATGTCTACTGGTAAAGTCATTGGACGTATAGTTGGGGCCGTGATCTCTTTGTTCTCGCTCTTGTGGATCATTTATGCTGGATTTAAGTTTACAATTGAACCCAGAAGAGACAGCAAATATAATCAGCTAGCCTTCTCTGTTGGAATTGTTACTATGGCCTTTGGTGTGGTTTATTTTATCATGGGACTCGCCATAATTAAGGATTTGGCTGGTCGATTGCAGTGGAAAGAGAAAGGAAACTGGCTTTCAATAAGCAGCTAGCAGAGAAAAGGATGATAATTGTTCTGTTTTGACATTATTATTTAATATGACATTTTGATTCAGTGTGACTAATATGCTCATAGGAGCCCTTATTGTTGATGACTTGCATGATATTATTCTCTCGTATACGTACTGCAGTTGTCTTGATTTGATAGTAATTTGTCAGAATTTTTATACAATTTCGATTATATGTTAATCAGATGTCCTCCTGTCCTTTGGGCCAAAAAATTGGGCCTCGTTAGCAACCTAAAAAATTGAAACCCAACTGGTGGATCTAATTGAATGCATCATCTCATAAACACACCTTGTTCTTTGAAATTATTTTTGCCATTCAATTAACTTAAATTTAATCAAATTATTTAAATGGCGACAAGACTAGTGGTGTCAAAAGGGTCACTAGGCTCGCGGGTTGACCGGCCCGTTTTCTCAACGGTCACGGATATGTCCGGCCAGTTAAGGACCGTCCAATATTTAGTGGATGGATTGGGCCAAGAGTTTATATTTGGTAGACCCGTCCGGACCGTGTCCATTAAAAAGCCCGATTTGGCCCGTATCCGTTGCTCGTTGGGCTTGTGTCCGTTTGCCCGTTTGGCCCGTGTCATTTTGCCTAATAAGCTGCCCGTTTGGCCCATGACCGCTTGCCCGTTTGGCCCATGTTATTTTAACCAATAAGCTGCCCGTTTGGCCCGTGACCTTTTGCCCAATAAGTTGACCGTTTGGCCCGTGACCGTTTGCCCGTTTGGCCTGTGTCCTTTTGCCCAATAAGCTGCCCGTTTGGCCCGTGATCTTTTGCCCAATAAGCTGACCGTTTGACCGGCCCGTTTGGCCCGTCAGATTGTGTGACACAATCCCCAACGGTCACTTGGTTTGAATGGTCAAAATGACCATTATGCCCCTCCAACATTCACAAAACGGCTAGTTTTTAGGGGCATTATTGTAAAAATTAATGAAATGACTATTTTGCCCCTCCAACATTCAAATAACAACTAGTTTTGAGGGCAAATATGGTCATTTGGTAAACAAAATTCTATAAATACCCCCACCCCCTCCCATTCATCATCACTAAAATCAATATCTCTAATTTCTTTCTCAATTCTCACTCTCAAGCTCTCAAGGTTATTTTCAAGCTCTCAAGTTTACTCTCAAAGCTCCACTACTCTACTATTTCACAAGATTCCATTCAAAAATTCAAGCAACCAAGAGTTTGACCTATCACTAGTAATTTTTTTCAATTATTCATTTATTGTGTCACGCTAATATATTTTAAATTGTCAAATTACAAATTGATTATGTCACACTAATTATTTTTGTTTCCAATATATTTTTAATTGTCAAAATTACAAATTGATTGTGTCACACTAATTATTTTTGTTTCCAATATATTTTTAATTGTCAAATTACAAATTAATTGTATCACAATTGTATCACCAATTTCAATTTTTTTTTTCAATTATCACATTAGTAATTGATTGTGTCACAAAAATTAATTGTGTTACATTATATTAGTTTGTTGCATTTAATTGTTATTTCTTATTATATTTTCATTTCATTTCATCTTCCATCTCCAATTCTTAATTTATTTTTAGTTCATTTCATATCAAATTAGTATGGACCCTCATAGAATATATGACCTTGAGCAAGAGGGATATGGCGACAACGAATATAACGAATTTGATCATTTTGAGGGCGACGCCCCCATAACCCCCACTAGCGGCGCTTCACATACGGGGACCAATGCGGACCATAGACAATCCCACCTTAGTTTTAGTAGTGGAAGTTTAGGTAATTTTACCTACAATGAGGCCCGCATGAGAGAGGGCTTGGCTACTTTCATAGCTACGTCGGAACTTCCATTTTCTTTTGCCCAAAATCCAAATTTTGAAGAGTTTGTTCAAGAGTTTATAAATCCCCAATTTCGTGGTGTTTCTAGGAACACCAATAGAAGTGATACAATGAAATTGTTTGAAAAGAAAAAGCTTGAATTAATTGCGGAATTGGGTAAATATAATCCTACAATTGCATGTACATCGGATTGTTGGAAAGCAAAAAACTATCTTGGATTTTTTGGTGTTACCGCACATTTTATTGATGAAAATTGGGAATTACAAAAAAGAATTATTGCTTTTAAAAGGATGGAGCATCCTCATGATGCCCGAAATATTTTTAAAAGTGTTATGGATGTCTTTAAAGAGTATAATATTTTAGATAATATTTATAGCATTACATTTGATAATGCAACCGCTAATTCTAGCGCTATTGAGTTATTTAAACGTTACTTGAAACATCCCATTACCTCTCAATTATTTCATGTTAGATGTGCATGTCATATTATAAATTTAATTGTTAAGGATGGCTTGGAACCTTTTGATGATCTTATAACCTTGGTTAGAAACTGTATTATGTTCGTTACATCTTCCACTTCTAGAATTGAAGATTTTGATAGATTTTGCAAAAATCCACCGTATAATTGTAATGGTAGACGTTTTGTCACCGACACTAAAAATCGGTGGAACACAACATATCTTATGTTGAAATCTTGTGAAAATTATCAATTTATAATTAGTGATTATATCACTCTTAAAGGTAGTGCCCATTATCGCATTGATGAGCAAGATTGGGAAACAGTTAATAAATTAATGTCATTTTTAGAAATTTTTTACAATTATACTAATTTATGCTCCGGTGTTTACTATCCGACATCTAATTTAATGATAACTGTATTGTTTAATATTTCATTGAATTTATTTAATTTTAGATCGGATCCCATGTTCACCGAGGCATGCAGTAAAATAGAAAGTAAGTTTTTAAAATATTGGCAAGAGCCACCTCTATTATATATATTAGCAGCAATAATAGATCCTAGGGTTAAGATTGAAAACCTGGAGCTATTATTGAATGAAATTAATGGTAATTTGGTTGATAATTTAAAGTATAATATGGAAGATATTAAAAATATCTTCCATGATATTTATCAATGTTATGAATCAAAACACGCAAATAATGTTCAAAGGCCTCCTAGAGGACCTTCTTCAAAAAATTTCAATCCCATTTGGACAATAATTGATACAAAAGGTAAGCAAAAAGCCACTCCTTCATCTCGTAGTGAGTTAACAAAATATTTTGATACTGATGACTATTTTGATGAGGATGAGAGAGAAAATCTCGATATTCTCAAATATTGGAAAAATAAATCAAAGGTATGGCCTATTCTTGCTATTATGGCCCGTGATTTGCTAACCCCTCCGGTGTCTAGTGTGGCTAGCGAAGCAGCTTTTAGTGCAGGGAATAGGACTTTGGACGAGATGAGGACTTCACTACTGCCGGAGAGTTTGGAAGCACAAATTTGCATATCGGATTGGAAGAGGGCGGATAAAAGATCTCAAGACCAAATTCCATTGGAGTATGACTTGGCGTCTCAATTTACAAATATTGACATTGAGCAATGAAAGCTTTATCACATTCCTTAATATATATTTGAATGTTGTAATTTTTTTATTATTTTTTTTTCAATTTGTTGATGAGTAATGCATATGATTGATGATTAAGCGGATGCCAACCTAGTTGGGATGTACTTAACCATAATGATGCAAATCTCAACATTTCAAAATTGTACCAAGTTTAAATTATTAATAATAGATAAATATTATGGATGTTTTACATACATATTGGTTGGGAAAAACAATTGTAAAATTCAAAATAAAATTAAGTTTAAAAAAATTGAATAAACAGGCCTATTGGGCATATGGCCCGTTTGGCCCACCTAGTTGACCAATGGACAAGCTCGTTTGGCCCGATTATTAGTCCATTGAACATGTCTGCTAAGTGGCCCGGCCTGGCTTGGCCTGTCTGTTATCTTAATGGACAGGTTAGTTGGGCCAGATTGGACAACCGCCTTGGAAGTTTTGACCGGCCCGATCCAGCCTGCTAACATAATGGTCACCAGCCTACTTGGCCCGTTAGCTGGCTAGGCCCGCTTCCTTAACGAACCGGGCTGGCCCGATCCGTCTGTTGTGACACCATTAGACAAGACTACTAGTAACATTAAGGAAATAAAGAAAGTTCCAATTAAATGGGAAAATTAGAATAATGTTATTTCACCCATCTATCTAGATCCATCTTAGTTGGCATATGATGTGTGATTCACATAAATAAAAGTAAAGGTTAAATATCTAAAAGACCCTAAATAAACATTTTATACCATTAGGTCCAAAAAAAGTTTTAACATAACAAATAGATAAAAAAATTTGGAAATCTCAAGAATCTCATGCTATAAAATTGGACGTGATAATATTAAGCTCTAAAATTTATATTTATTCTTTCAATATCATAAATACGATTGGTATATGTGAAATGGGTGGTAAAAAATAGATGAAATGGATAGGTGAAGTTCCATTTTCCATAATTTAATCCGAAGAAAATGTGGTGCAATCATGAGGAAGAGGCATAGAAAAAGAGCATAGTAAAAGAAAAAGGATCTCTATTCGCAGAGACAGATTCTTTCCTAATGTACTAATGAGATCTTTAAACTTACTGCAAAGTACAGTTGGTGATGAGACAGATTCACAGATTTGGGATGTAACTTTTAATAATAATAGCTGTAAACTTACCCCCAACACGATTATATGTATTTAAACTTCATCCAATAGGTTGGGATGGGACAGATATCCTATAACCTAACTAAATATTTTTATTTTGATTAATTAATTATGTACTATTTTGATTAATTACGTACATAAGGGTCTGTTCTTTTGTCATTTTAAGTGAAAAAACACATATTTTGATGAAGTAACATAATTTTTAGAAAATTAAAAAATGCCCCCGAAAGTTTGAAAACCATAATTTTTAGTTTAAATGAATTATTTTTTACAATTATATCCAAAAATCAAATGCTAATTGGTAAAGAAAGATGAATTTTGAATATAATATTAGTAATGTTGTAAATTTAAGTGACATGAGAATTGACAATTCCCACATGTAGAAGTGGGAGTTTCAATTCTCGTGTTTCATGAAAATTGAGGTGTTTATGAAAATTGTAACTCTTACGAATTGTCAGTTGAACTTTTGTCAATTCCTAGGAATATAAAATTCTCACCCTGAATTTCTAGGTAAACTGTTTTTTTAAAAAAAGTATAAATATCTAAAGTTTTTTTTAGAAAAAAATAAATTGCAAAATAATAAAAAAATTCCAAACCTGAACCCGTCTCATACCCGATTTGAATTTTAAATTATAACATAAACCTGCCAGACCCATATTCTAGGATACTCAAACAGGTCCAAATAGGGGTTGAGCAACCCGGTTACTGCACTAAACCGATCCAGTGATTCAGTACCATCCCTAGTTCGCTACTGTAAATTTTAAAAAATAAAAAATAAAAAAATTCAATGGATTGCATCTTTTTGAGCCCAAAGGACACGGCACAATTTTGAGTCCATCTATTCACCGCCATCTCAATATTGACACGGAATCGTAATCAATCGACTTTGAATCCGACGAGGACTCTAACACAATTTGTTTCTTTCTATATGTGTGTGTGTGTACACCACTCTTGTAAGCTCCATAATCAATCTCTCTCTCTCTCTCTCTCTCTCTCCCTCTCCTGCTTTACATATTTCATAATGTTCCCAGGTATTGATTACACAGAACTGCCCAATACCGACAATGAAGCTGCAACGATGAGGGCTGAGAGGAAGAAACAACGCAAAATGATTGCTACACTACATACAATTAATGTGTGTATTGTTGTGTTTACAATCGCAGCGTATATTCTCTCATGGACCATTTATTGTAGATTCAATTTTGCAAAGGAACATGGAAGAGGAATCATATATAATTTTTCTTATTGGCCTTTCCCAATTGAACCTGTCATTATGCTCCTGGGTCTCATGTTTTTGGCCACTGCTTTCGCCATAATTCATGACTTAGCCATCTGTTTGTCATTAGAGGATGATAGCAGTCATCAAGGTAAGCAACACACATACTTCCTGTAATTTGCACTCTCCATCTTCACAGCTTTATTTATGAATTCTATCTTCTTTTCTTTGGGTTCTTTTCAGATTGTCTTTATGAAGATTTGAGCAGCATGGATAATGAAGAAACAAAGGAGATGAAGACTACCTATGAAGTTATTGCAAAAATCTTTCTCACTGTGAACTCTTTGGTCATTCTGTGTTTGGGTATTTATGCTGGATTTCTGCTTCTAACTGAACCTAGAAGAGACAACGAGGAATATAGTCGCCTAGCTTACTCAACTGGAGTTGTTTATGTAGTGTTTAGTTTGATTTATTTTATCATCGGACTTGTTGTATTTAATAAGCTAGTACAAGATTTATCGGGTAGGGTCACAGCATGCAGAAAGAAAGGAAACTGGCTTTCAATGAGTTAGCAGCAATGGATGCTAGTTGTTCTGTTTGACATTACTTTAGAAAGGATTCTATTTCTTAATAAAATTCAGCAATTTCTTTTTCTTTCATTGTTCCTCTGAGATCCATAGTAGGGTGTCACAGACTATACATAATGCATGGGAATGCCTAATCCATGATTTCTTAAGCAGCACAACTTTGCATGAGCCTCATATCCTAGGAGGACACCTACACTTGATAGCCCTGCTCAGTCCCATGATCGAGTTGGTGTATGAAAAAATAATAATTGGTATTTTTTACACAATTAATTTTTCTTACATGCCCCTATTTTCTTTCCCACGCCCTATTCCCTGTTATCACACTCAAACCATTTCATATTTGGTTATTTCCCTTTACCCACAATCCCATGCCCTATATTATGAGAAAAGTAGAAAATCATTCTTTTGGGAATGAGAAAAGTCAAAAAAGTTAGATTTGTTAAACCAAAAGCCTTTAAACTTAGTTTGACTTGTCATTTATAATTTAGTCCAAATTAATATTTGATGTTATTGAATTAGTGTTGAATTTATTTTATGAATAATATCTTGGTTGTATATATTGAAAGATGGGTATTTGATGGCGTTGATAATGAAGTCATCATACAATGCTTTCAAAAAACGGGACCCTCGTCGAGGACAATTGTAAATGTATTGAATTAAAATATAGATTATCAAAATATGAGTGGATTATAATTTTTTTCAATTTTTTCTACCTCAGACTAACATGATTTAAAAAAATATATGTATGAATAAAAACAAATTCAATTTTTTGAATTGGGATAAAAAAATAAAATCAATTAAAGTTCACCCCTCATCAACAAAATTCTGGCTTCGTCCATGCCTATACTATCAATTTGTAATGAATTGCACCATTCTTTCAGCTAACCAACCAGACATTCGTTTAACAAATAATAACATACAGAAAGTTAAGTGCGTTCACGTGAAAGTATTTTTTCACCAACATTAAGTGAATTTATGAATGTGCATGACTTTCTTTTTGTTTAATAGACATCTGATTAGTTGATGGAATGGTGCAATATACCACAAATTGATAGTATAAAGTCAATGTATTACAATTAATAGTCCAGGAGTGCAAAGTATTTTTGGTTGATAGTACACTCGCTAGTGGGGGAGGAAACTCAAACCTAAGACTAAAGGCTTGCGGGGGTAAATCTCATTTGAACTCACTAAGATAAATGTGTCAAATTCAAGTTTTGTTTTTGGAACTCATAATTATTGAACCACGGTCAAGTAAAGTCTATTTGATTCGATAATCTTATTAATATTTTAGTAATTAAATGAACAAACAGTTCTCTCTGAGCTCAAACTTCAATTTTAAACTCATTAATCGTTTAGGTTAAGCCTAATCAGGCCCTAATTTTACCCCATTAATAGGAATAGATAGAGATCAACTGAAACTATAACATGTGAGTTTGAGTTGGAAGTGGACTCATGCATGATTTGTTTCTTTAGTTACACAAGAATACATCATTTGAACCCAATTAAGAAGAAGATCAACGTCCCGTTTCAATCTAAAGCTCTGGTAAGATCCTCTACCAACCTCTCTCTTACTTGCATTCCCTTTTCAGTGCTTTATTTATATATATTCGACGAATTAAACAGTGCTTTATATATTAGGATTCATGTTTAATGTCTCATCTTTTCAGTCGATCAGTCCCTAGGAAGCAGAAAAACCACATGATCTAAATTTGTTGAGTCACATTGTGTGTGTGTGTGTGTGAGAGAGAGAGAGAGAGAATTTTGTTGTGGGTGTGAAGCTTGGGAAGGGATTACAGAATATGGGTTAATTAGAGATGATTTTCTAATTAATCTACCCCTACATGATTAATTAGTCCTTAAATATATTCACTGTAAATATGTGGGTGTGTGAACATATACTGATATACATATACAAATATTTTCATTAGACATTACCATTTTTTAGCCAATTATACACGCATGATCCAGTGTAAGCCCACTTGGAGTACGTAGTTGAGTCCATCTATTCATCACCATCCCATAGTTTTGGATTAAATCCCCATTAACTCAATAGTTTTTTTTAAAAAAAAAAAAATTAAACACCAATTAGGAGACTAATAATTGAGAATTTACACATTCTTTCAGACCATAATTAACCAAAAATCACACATGGACTCTCCACCCGTACGATTTGTTTCTTTAGATACACACTAGCTAGCTAATATTATCAATCTACATCTCTCCTACTTGCAATCCCTTTCACATTTTGAATTAGGAAAATGTCTTCAACTTTTCATCACAAAAAACTGACCAACATGCAAGATGGAGCTGCAAGGGTGAGGCCCATGAAGAAGATAATCAGTAGGAGTACTAGTACTGCCGCATTAAGTATATGTACAATATCTTTGTGTATTGTTGCATCTGCCATTGCATTAATGCTCATTCTCTTCTGGGTCACCCGCAGTGGATTTGATCTTGTAATTGAAGCAGCAGGAAGAGACAGTACATATACTAAACTATTTGTCTCTCCCTATTGGAGGTGTCATTATGGTTATGGGTTTGATGTTTTTAATTATTGGGTTTGCCATTGTTGCAGACTTTGCACTTGGAAATTGCCGGCTTACATCATGGTAGCTAGCTAGCAAGACAGATGCTAATTGCTTTGTTTGGATTTGGGTTGTTCTGTGGGTGTATATATATATATATATATATAAATTATCTTCTTTCCTTGTGTTGCCTAATTTGTTGATAGATTATTGACTTATTGTCATACGATTCGACCCTTATTTGTAGTTTTTTCTTGCATAACTGAGAGCAGGTTATGATTTCTGGGCTTTTTTATGAGAACAATGACAAGTTCTAGTTTTGGAAACTATCTTGCATGGGAATTATCCATATTGGAAAATGCTTTCGAACGTCCCAAAAAATTGTTCCGAAAGTGTTTCCCAAATGATGCATGCGGCCACTGATCCAATTCCTTTTTTTTTTTACTTTTCCTTCTAAATTTGTCATTCTACAGATATAGCAGGATGGAGAATGAAGCAGCGAGGGAGGTGATGTCTACTGGTAAAGTTATTGTACGTATAGTTGGAGCCGTGATCTCTTTGTTCATGCTCTTGTGGATCATTTATGCTGGATTTAGGCTTACAATTGAACCCAGAAGAGACAGCAAATATAATCAGCTAGCTTTCTCTTATGGAATTGTTACTATGGCCTTTGGTGTGGTTTATTTTATCATGGGACTCGCCATAATTAAGGAGTTGGCTGGTCGTTTGCAGTGGAAAGAGAAAGGAAACTGGCTCTCAATAAGCAGCTAGCAAAGAAAGGGATGATAATTGTTCTGTTTTGACATTATTATTTAATATGACATTTTGATTCATTGTGACTAATGTGCTCATAGGAGCCCTTATTGTTGATTACTTGCATGATACTATTCTCTCGTACATACTACAGTTGTCTTGATTTGATAGTAATTTATAAGAATTTTTATTCACCCACATAAGTGAAAGTGCAACATGAGTCTCAAGAATCTCATGTTATAAAATTGGATGTCATGATATTAAGCTCTAAACTTAGAGATCTTTGGATAATTTTTTCTAAAAGTAATATTTTTATTGTTTTAATATCATAAATACGATTGGTATATGTGAAATGGGTGGTAAAAAATAGATGAAATGGATAGGCGAAGTTCCATTTTCCATAATTTAATCCAAAGAAAATGTGGTATAATCATGAGGAAGAGACATAGAAAAAGAGCATAGTAAAAGAAAAAGGATCTGTATTCAGAGAGACAGATTCTTTCCTAATGTACTAATGATCTGCTCCTTAAACTTACTACAAAGTACAGATGGTGATGAGACAGATTTGGGATGTAACTTTTAATAATAATAGTTGTAAACTTACCCCCAACACGATTATATGTACTTAAACTTCATCCAATAGGTTGGGACGGAACAGATATCCTATAACCTAACTAAATGTTATTATTTTGATTAATTAATTATGTACTACTTTGATTAATTACGTGCATAAGGGTATGTTCTTTTGTCATTTTAAGTGAAAAACTACATATTTTGACTAAGTTACATAATTTTTAGAAAATTAAAAAAATGTCTTTGAAAGTTTGAAAACCATAATTTTTAGTTTAAGTGAATTATTTTTTACAATTATATCCGAAAATCAAATAATCGGTAAAGAAAGATGAATTTTGAATATAATATTAGTAATGTTATAAATTTAAGTGATATGAGAAATTGTAACTTTCACGAATTTTCTCAATCGAACTTTCGTTCATTCTTAGGAATTTAAAATTTCCACCTTGAATTTCTAGATAACGAACTGTTTTTTTTTTTAAAGTATAAATATCAAAAGTTTTTTTTACAAAAAAAAAAATGAAAAATAATAAAATTTTTCCAAATCTGAACCTGTCTCATACTCGATTTGAATTTAAAATTATAACATAAACCTGCCTGAACCATATTCTAGGATACTCAAACAGGTCCAAATAGGGGTTGATCAACCCGGTTACTGCATTAAACCGATCCAGCGATTCACTACCATCCCTACAGTAAATAAATTAAAAAAAATCAATGGATTGCATCTTTTTTAGCCCAAAGGCACACGGCACAATTTTAAGCCTACCTAGACTTGAGCCCATCTCTTGACCACCATCTCAATATTGACACGGAATCGTAATCAATCGACTTTGAATCCGACGAGGACTCAACATAATTTGTTTCTATTGACCACCATCTCAAAATAGACACGGAATCGTAATCAATCGACTTTGAATCCGACGAGGACTCTACATAATTTGTTTCTTTATATATATATGTGTGTGTGTGTGTATACACCACTCTTGTAAGCTCCATATTCTCTCTCCCTCTCTCTCCCTCTCTCTCCTGCTTTACATATTTCATAATGTTCCCAGGTATTGATTACACAGAATTGCCTAATACCGACAATGAAGCTGCAACGATGAGGGCTGAGGGGAAGAAACAACGCAAAAGGATTGCGATACTACATACAATTAATGTGTATTGTTGCGTTTACAATCGCAGCGTATATTCTCTTGTGGACCATTCCTAGTAGATTCAATTTTGCAATTGAACCTGGAAGAGGAACCGAATATAATTTTTCTTATTGGCCTTTCCCAATTGAACCTGTCATTATGCTCCTGGGTCTCATATTTTTGGCCACTGCTTTCGCCATAATTCATGATTTAGCCATCTGTTTGTCATCTGGGTTAGAGGATGATAGCAGTCATCAAGGTAAGCAACACACATACTTCCTGTAATTTGCACTCTCCATCATCACAGCTTTATTTATGAATTTTATCTTCTTTTCTTTGGGTTCTTTTCAGATTGTCTTTATGAAGATTCGAGCAGCATGGATAATGAAGAAACAAGGGAGATGAAGACTACCTATGAAGTTATTGCAAAAATCTTTCTCACTGTGAACTCTTTGGTCATTCTGTGTTGGGGTATTTGTGCTGGATTTCGGCTTCTAACTGAACCTAGAAGAGACAGTGAGGAATATAATCGCCTAGCTTACTCAACTGGAGTTGTTTATATAGTGTTTAGTTCGATTTATTTTATCATTGGACTTGTCGTATTTAATAAGCTAGTACAAGATTTATCGGGTAGGCTCACAGCAGAAAGAAGGAAACTGGCTTTCAATGAGATAGCAACAATGGATGCTAGTTGTTCTGTTTGACATTGCTATTAAAGCTATTATTTTGTTTCAATATGTTTAGTGTGTTAATCAATAGGAGGAGCCCTTTTTGTTCATAATATTCTCTTGTAGTTGATACAGCAGATTATGACTTCACAAATCACTTTTTTGATATTACTTTGCATTGTGGGATGATGGTTCCGGAAATTTTATGAATAATTCCGAAGTTGAGGAAAGAATAATCAAGACAGAAAAAAAATAAAATCATGAAAACTATAATCTTCTTTTTTCTTTTTTTCATTTTTTGCCCCTGTTTGAAACTCAAGAAAATTAGAAGGAAAAGAAAGAAAAAGGAGTGAAATTACATTAAAAGGGATTCTATTTTTTAATAAAATTCAGCAATTTCTTTTTCTTTCCTTGTTCCTTCTGAGATCCATAGTAGGGTGTCGTAGACTATACATAATGCATGGGAATGCCTAAACCATGATTTCTTAAGCAGCACAACTTTGCATGAGCCACATATCCTAGGAGGAAACCGACACTAGATAGCCCTGCTCAGTCCCATGACTGAGTTGGTGTATGAAAAATTATATAATAATTCGTATCAAAGAATCACTTAATTTTGTTCTGAATTACATATTACTTTTTATGGAAGGTATAATTATTAAGTAACAACTGAAAAGCAATTGTTTAAAAATATGCTAGGGGGTTAGCTGTAATGGACTAAAATTAGAAGCTGGATTTAACTCTAATTTCTTGATTTCCATGATATCTCTCGTGTTATAATTAGCAGTTGTTCAATAGCACCAAGAAGACAGTAAAAATTTCACTGTCACTGGTTTTGGGGCCTCAAAATGACCAAATAACTCCTTTTTTCAATCCATTCCCAAAGATTAGTCTTGCTGTTTCCTAGTACCACAAAAGTTTCCTTCTTGATCCCAAGAAACTGCTGCTTCACTTCGTTGACGCAGCCTAATAGAATAATATTCTCTCCCATTCACGTTTGCTTATAATTATCCTTCCAAAAGAAATTCATCTATAAATACCACACAGACCTAATTGATATAAACAAAAGTAAAGAACTAATATTTCTCAACAAATCTCCAAATAAAATCACAGAATTTTGCTAAAAGATCCTACATTTTGGTTTGTTTGGCTTTTACCCAGGTCTCAAATCATAGCAGTTTCAGTTTTCTTTTCTTTTCTTTGCTGTTTCTAAGACAAAAGGGGGCTGTTTGGGAATCCCACGAACATGTTTTCCCGATTATACAGCTGGTCCAAATTCACTGTTTGAGTGTTTGGTAAGACATAAATACGGTTTTAAGTTGTATCAAAATGGGCCAAAAAGCGGTTCATTGTTGTTCGAAGAAAGAGCAGGTTTTCAAAAAAACCTGATACGGGGAGCATTTTTATTTCTCGGTAACTGCGATGGCAAGACTTCTACACTGCCCCTTCTATAGCTGCTTCTCTCTCTTCTGCAATCCCCTTCTTTGGCTGCTTCTCCTCTCCTTTTCTTCTCTTCACAATGCGTGAATTTCTCACACTTGATATCCATGGAGGATCAAGCTATGAGATATCCATGGTGCTTTCCATAGATCTGATAGAAGAGAGATCTATAAAAACCAAGTGTGAGGAATTCCTCCTCAATCAGTTTTGATTTTTTTGATTTTCTTAAGATTCCAACAATGGGTTATCTCGTAGGTTGATCTTATCTTCTTCTAATTTGTTGGTATAAGACAATGTACAATTGCTTACTAGTGAAGAACCACATAGAGCTTAAAAACTAAAAGGCCATGGTCTTGAACTTGCTTTATCTTGTGATTGGATTCAAATCTTCCCTTTTTTTTTTTTGGTTTCTGTGTTATTTTCACTGATTTTTTGCTAATTTGAATCATTCTGAAGAAGCCGAAAAAAATTTAGCTTCTCATTCCATGTAGATTGACGACTCTCTTTCCCTTCTCCATCTTCTCACAAGAAGCAAAGGTGGGTTTCATTGCTCATTTGGGGACAAAATTAGAACGCAATATGAAATTTCTTTCTGGATTTTCTTGGATTTTGCTTCAATTTTTCCTTGCTATTATTGATTTAAGTTCAGATATATATAATATGTATGAACTCATGGATTCTATACTCTTCAAATTTTCTTAGATTTTTGCTTCAAATTCTTATTATTTGTTCTTTGCCAGTGTTGTGAACCAAACACTGTCAAAATAAAAACCAAGTCAGAACTCAATTTTTGACAAACAACTACAAACTAAAAACTGTTTCAGTGAAACATGGCTAGTAATAAACAAAACGATTGTAATTGGTTCTGAACCAAATCTTAAGATTGCCAAACAGCCCCAAAAGCTTGGTTTAAAAACTTGCTAGATAGTTGCAACTAGATGGACAGACTTGGATTTTAATACAAACTGGTGAATAGAATTGGCAGGAAATTTGGGCTGAAAAGGCATCTGCTAACAGCAACAATTCTGCTGTGAACTTAAAAAAACAAACGGATTTGGAAAATTCAGCATTTTGATAAATTTTCATAGTGAAAAAGCTATTCTCCTTTCATGACAGTTGTTGGTAAAGTCGATCAATGGTAGACATGAGAGAGTCAAGGAATTCTAATGGATCTGATAACCAATAGTAATCAAATTTAAGTCATGTCATATTTATTGAAATCTGATAGATATTTGAACGATTTTGGATTATGCTTAGTAGGATCAAATCCAGTTATCTGGATCTACCCAATTTACATCTGAATCTAATCGTTTTACAAGCTTAAGAGATAACTGTGGTATTGCATAGGCACGATACTGATTACTGAGGGTCTCCTCCTTCATGACTAGATGTTTAAACTGAATCCAGTTTTAATCCACTTCCACAAGCTAATAGCCTAATAAGTAAACCTGTTTGACTGACTGGTAAATTTAAGTCATCCCCAATGTAAAATTTGTAGAAAAATGACGGGCATGGCAACACATAATGCCCTCTTCTTATTAAAAGGCTCCAGATAAATAACTAGAGACTCTACTCACTATTCCAAGAAAGTTCCAAAAAAACATGCAAAGGGATTGTTTTAGCATCAATGGTACTTCTTGGCTATTTTCTACAGGATCCATAACCAATACCAAAAGTACAATTTAAATTGTGAACGGACTTCAACAAAGAAAAGCACTCAAAGCCAGAATATTAAACCTATAACCGAATAGCATCTATAAGGAGATCAGACACAGTAAGTGCGCAACTTACTCTATCGTCATCTAATGGGCATCCTCTCAACCTTCTGTAATAAATTGTGGGAACACAAGTAGGTCATTATAGAAGTCCCATTTTGCAACCACATCAAAGCACATGTCCATATGCACACCTTCAAGGATGTTTTTTACTCCCATTTTTGGGTAAATAACTAGGTGCCCTTTTCATCAAATTAAAGAAGTTCCACAATATAACTCGCAAAATCCTTTCATATGTAATCCAACAGATCCTAGAGCCCGCAAAGCTCCATCACAACTAATTAGGATCAGCTCTTCTAATCTATTCTACCATTCTGCAAATCTAAAAACATACCTTTGTCTCTCTTTTCACTTGTCATCTCATGTCAATTGTCATATGCTATCAGGTGTTCTCACTTCCTCCTCCTATTCTTGTAGCACTTTCAACTCAAACTATACGTTACTCTTTCTCGATGGTGCAATCATTGGTCTTTCGTGTGCACATCCTTGCGCAAGTGTTTGTGTGTTTGTAAATGTGTGTATATATTTTATAATTGGTTGTATCAATTCTGTCTAATCTTCAAAGCTTAAACAGAAACCCTCATGAAATTTATCAATGAAGAACACAATTTGATGCACTAACAAAGCATAAACAGAAACCCCAATGCAATTTAGCAATTAACAACACCATTGACGCATATATTATATAAAATGAAATGATTCATTCAAGAGTGATTAGAAATGTACACATATATCCTGACCACAAACCAAAGGAAGAAACCCTAGTTCCAGAACTACAGCTACAGAGGTAGACTCAGAGACAAATATAGAAAAAAAAAATCAAATGAGCTTGAAAGGGAGAGGCCAAGGAGTGGACCTGGGGACCTCAACCTTGTCCTTGATGCGCTCGATCTTCTTCTCCTTCTTCGGCCTCGAGTTTCCGTACGATCCTTTGAATCTCTTCCCTTTCTTCGTCCTCTTGTCCCCTCGTCCGCACAGTATCGGCACCGCCGATGCTGCTGACGGTGATGATGATGATGCCACGGCAGATCGCTCCGTCATCATCACTCTCCTTGCTAGTGCGCCGCACCACTGCATTGCCATTTGCTTCCACACCCTAACCCTGTCACTCTCTCATCAAGCAGCAAGCTGGAAAGAGTGCAGGGAGCCAGGGGCAGTGGACTATGGATTGAGATAAACATGGACCAGTAGGCCCAGAAATCATCTCTTCCGAGCCCTTGGGCTAGTTTTGCCTTACAAAATTTGGCCCGCATGTCCAGGCCCGGCTTCCTGAGAATGAAATCGATGATCTGAAAACTTAATGGTTATGGGGAAATTTCATATTAGGGAAAATAATTAAAAAATCATGGAATTTTTAAGGGCACGTTTGGATAAACTTTTATTTTCTGTTTTTCTATTTTTGAAAGTAAAAAAATTGAAGTTTTATATATTTTCTTTAGTGCAAAATTTTGGTAGTTACTTTTAAAAGTTGAGGTAGTAAGAAATTAACACTCAAAACTTTCATCTTTTTACTTTTAAAAGCAGAAAAACAGGAAGTAAATCCTTATCAAAACGGGCCCTAAGATTTTCAAATTTTCTTCTATTTGTTATGTTAAAAGAAAGAATTTTTAAATCTAATGGTAGAAAATACTTCTGTTAGAAACTTGTGGATACATAACCCTTTTTTAAAAAACACTACTCTAATTTAAATTCAAAGCAATTATAGAATAACAATCTCATTGTGCTTTACTTAGTAATGTGCTAATATGATGTACTTGACATTTTAAACATCTATAAGTTAATGCTAACTGCTAATGGTCTTTTTGTCTAATATGATTTGGATTAGATTTACTTAAAATCACTTTTAGAGTTCAAAATTCCATTCGATTTAAAGAGAAATGTTATAAACACTTTTAGATGATTTGAGGGTTATAAAGAGGTTGGTCAAAGCTATGTCCCTTAACTTTTTCCGCAATCACTTTTAGTGTAAAAATTTTAATATGTTAAGAGTTAATTTTCATATAATTCCAAGATGTGTGAGTTGATAGTTTTTCAATAGTGATTTTATGTAAACAGGACTAAAGACCTGTTTAGCCTGTTTGCATTAACTTTTCTTAAAATAACTTTTGGAGGTTAAATTCTACTTAATTTAAGATATGGAATAATAATTATTTTTCGATAACTCGAGGGATGATAGAATAAATGGCAAAAATTTTATAGTACTAGAAGTGATTGTGGCAACAGTTAAAAAGACTAATAACTTTCGCTACAATCACTTTTAATATAAAAATTTTAATATGTGAAGACATGATTTGAAAGTAATTTTTAAAAAATATTTAGAAATATAAGCCTCAAAAAATAATTTTAAAAAAAATTAACGCAAACGGTTTCAAAGTATACTAGTACGTGAAGCGGTATAAAATAGTTTGCAAAAACTACAATTTTCAATGAGAATTAATATGATTTTATTTTCCAAACTAATTTATTAGAAAACATAACTTAATCAATTATCAATTTTAATTTTCAAGGAGTGCTGTAAATGCTTGAATGGAACTATTGGTAACGAGATTGTTAGGACTTTGGTTTGGCTGTGGCTCATGTATGGTGTGGATCATTTTTTATTTGGCCTTTTGGCCAATGTAAATATGGTGTTTTGAAAAACTGACCGTTGGATTGAATATTATTCCTATGTACTACAGGCATGCCAAAAATCACAGTGGCCTGACTGTCGATTTATGAGATACAGACTGTGAAAAATTTTAGCAGTTTATATCTCATAAATCTGTATCTCATAAATCGACCGCCAGATCACTGTGATTTTTGGCATGCCTATAGTACATAGGAATAATATCAATCCAACGGTCGGTTTTTCAAAACTCCAGATTTACATTGGCCAAAAGGCCAAATAAAAAAAGATCCGCACCATACTTAAGCCACAGCCAAACCAAGCCCCATTGTTAGTACATTATATGTGTTAAATTCTGAGTTTGGCTTGGCGAAGGGGGTGATGGATATGACGTTTCGTGGCTCCAAATCAAACACGACCAGACACCTCAAGAAACAGAAACAAAAGTCACTGCTTCCTCATCTTCGCTTTCACTCCAAACACAGTCACCACATTATTCGCCATCGCTGAAATTCAAAGCATTTTCACCAATCACCAATGGAGTTATGCAGAGCTACCGCCTTCTCATGGACTCACTCCATCTCTCCTTCTATTCACATCCTTCAACCTTTCTCAGTGAGTCTTAATCCATCCCATGTTTAATTAGCCACGGTTTGGTTGCCATTTTGGAAGGACGAATTCTTTTCTTTTTCTTTCTTTTAGAAGCAAAATTCACTTTCTTTCTGCAGTGATTTTTTTTTTTTTTTCTCTTTAAGAAGTAAGAAAAGTACTTTCAAAATGCTCACAAAGGATTCCTTAACTGTGTCTTTGCATTCGTTCGTTTTCTCCTTTCTCATAATGTGCAATTTTTTATTTCTTTTAAATGTTATTTAGATGCGTGAGAGTAAGAGACCTAGGGTTTGCTGTCTCCGTAGCGACAATGCCTCTAATCAATCTCAGAAGGTATGCCTTCCAAACTCTGTCACACACATACACACACATATATGGTTGGGTTTTTAGTGATTGTTCATGGGCACTGTAGTTTTGTGTTTTTTTACAGTTTTATGGTTGCAATTCATTGTTCTTGTTTTTCCACTGGTCACTGGGTTAGTGGGTTGCTAATATCATGTAATCAAATATCAATGCTACTTAGATAGTGTGCAAGCTCTGTCTAGTTAAATAGTCCAGTTATGCTCTTCGATTTTGCTTTGTGAGTTGGGCTTTGAATTTAGCATATTCACACAATAGAGGCACTCAAATGGTTTTTTGTTCCTTACATTGCATCTCAAAGTGCTATTGCCTTTGACATGACATCATAAAACACTGCAGCAATGGACTAATTGACTTGGATGGTTAATTTTGTTGAATAATACTAGCATAATGTTGAACAAAAAAGGGTGATAATAACATTTGCTAGCATTTCCTATTTGGGTTCCCTTAGCTTGTTCAAGTAACTCTAGTGAGTAATGTCTGTTTTCCTTCCCCACCTGCTCAAAATGGTAGAGCTATGTAGCCTTTCGTCGTACTTCTGGGCTATGAACTGTAATTGGGTTGACAAACCTCTTGGGCAGGTCTAGCTAGGATGGCATGTTTAAGGGCTGCACTGATGGTATGGCATCAAGGACAATGCTTGCCACGGACAAAAATGTTCAAAATCATAATAGTTTTATGTTTTTCATACTCATATGGAATGGTTTTTGTTCATTTGAGAATTTTTTGGTTGTGTGCATTTATTGTAGGCAAATCAGATGACTGTATCAGTAACAGGAGCAACAGGTTTTATAGGGAGAAGATTGGTGCAAAGGCTGCACTCAGGTTATGCTCACTCGTTCTAACCATCCATGTAAAACTAAGAGCAAACATGTAATGTGTTTGTGATCATACAAGTATGTGTAAATTTTGATGGTTTCACTTTGGATGAATGTATTTTCTGATGATTTCTTTTTTCTTTTTCTTTTTTTTTTTTTTTCTGTAAATTTTTCTAAATTTTGTTTATAAATATCTCACGATGCAGTGGTAATTTATAATTGCAGCTGGGGACATTGATATCTGTCTGTATTTATGCATTCTTTGCCTCAAGTGTCTTGAAATATGCCGTGCACTATCTGGTACCTTGAGCATTAGGTTTAACTTTGTTGAGGTAGTTGATAGGCAGGACTCTTCCTTTATTATTTTTTCTGACTCTGGACTTTCTTTAACTCATTCTAATCGCCAGATATTGTTTACCATGCATTTGACCGTGGGTTCCTTGTCCAGGATACAATAGCTTGTTGTATTATGAAACTGTCTTTGGTTCTATGGATTGTCTGAGCATCATAAATATCACTGAACAATGATGCGTAATGTTGAAACACATGAGTGTTATGTGTGATAGGTACTACCTTTTGGTTGGTCTTACTTGGGAAATGTTATAGGTTGAAAATCAAACTAATTAGATGACAAACGCATCAATTGTGTAGTACTTCTTCGTTTTCCTTTTCTGACTGTATGCAAATTTCTATTTTGTCATGTTAAATGATTCAATAGATTGAATGGGTAATGGATATCATTCAATTGGTTGGATCAGTGGGATTTCATATATGGGAAGGCAGAAATGGGCTTTGTGTTATTATAGTCCTTTTATACAATGTATTTGCTGGTGCAAATCAATTAGGTTGGTTTGGTTTAGTTTTAACTCAGACCAGTGTATTCTCTTTCTCCTTACCTAGATTGAACTTGGTGCATGTAGAAGCAAACCAAACCAAACCAATCCGAGGTTGGTTGGGTCTATTAATTATTGGATTTTAACCATTAAACCACATTTCTGTATGATATTTATCATATGTGATATTGAAATTTTAGATGTCATATGTTCTATACGTCAAATTTCATCTCTCTACTTGTATCTTTTGTATTTTGAACTTCTGATTGATGTTTTAAGTTCCCTCGCCCTCTTGTAAATGCAGATAATCATTATGTTCGTGTCTTGACACGGTCTAGGTCTAAAGCTCAGTTAATTTTTCCGGGTAAGAAGGTATGATTACTTTCAGTTATCTTAATAATTCTTTACAATTTTTAATTTTTTTTTTCAAAATTACAGACCGAATATGGTTTCTGTTTCTGAAAAGTAATGCTACAATTGGTTGCCGAGAAACCATAGGAAACTCAAAGGAAGCCAAAATTTATGTATATATATTTTCTGTTCCTGAGGAAATAAAAATATCAACTCAACTCAATTTTGTTGTTATGTGACAAAGTCAAACTCAAGTTCCATACTGTTTTCTTAGAAACTAAATGGCAGGATATGTTAGATCTCTAATTTCTTTTTCCTTTAGATTTGTCAGCAACCAAATGGAGGGTAAAGAAATCTTTATTTGCTTATTTCCTTTCTAGTGAAGAGTTATTTTTGTTTTTTGTTTTTTTGGTGGGATGTTAGGCTCAATTCTTAAAATTTCATTCTTCTATGTACTTGAAATTTGTAGACAAGGACTTTCCAGGAGTCATAATTGCAGAGGAGCCAGAGTGGAAAGACTGCATTCAAGGTTCAAATGCCGTTGTCAATTTGGCTGGATTTCCCATAAGTACAAGATGGTCTTCTGAGGTTAGTATTACAGGCTTATTGGATTGCCTAGTCTCATCCTCTTCTATCCTTTACCTCTTAAGTTAGACATAAATTGCTGATCCATAGGAAAAACTGTG
>JAESVK010001093.1:265184-307999 GCA_017140935.1 Hamamelis virginiana
GGTTGCATCGGCGACTCTGGTGTTAGCAGCGGGGTGTAGGAATGTCATCGGGCCGGGCGGGTTTTTATGCTTTTCCAATCCCGTCCCGTGAATAAAAATCATTTTCCAAACCCGTCCCAATCCCAACTTAAAACGGGACGGGACAGGGCGAGAATTATGCGAGGCGGGGGCGGATTTTCCCATCGGGTTTGAGAAAATAATTAAAATATTTTTTAAATTTCAATTTTATTTTATTTTGGAGTGAATCCTAACCATAACCTCAACAAATTTTGATTTTATCTTGGATTATAAGTATTTGTAGTTAAAATATATATTTATACACACTAACTTAGTGAAAAGAATAGAAAAAAATAAAAATGATAAAAATCTTAAAACACTAAATATTGTAAATAAATGGAAAAGATTTTAATATAGTTATATATACATAAATATTTGGGACGGGGCGGGTTGGAGAAGCCATATCCCATCCCCGTCTCAAACTCTATAGGGTTTTTAATTTTTTTCCCAAACCCTATAGGATTTTCAAATCTATTTCCCAAACCTTTTCCAATAGGGACGGGACGGGTCGGGTTACCCTTTTAATCCATCCCATTGACATCCCTAGTAGGCTGTCGTGGATCGTTATGGATTGGGGTCGAAACAGCTTTGGACATGGTGGAGAGATTGGGCATGCTCAAGCAAAGAGCAATATACTGCTCTCTCTTTCTCTCTAAACTATTTGGTTTTTATTCTTCATCTGTGTACATAAATTCTGACAATGGATTGGGCGGGTTTTTTTTTTTTTTTTTTAACTTTCAACCTATTTTTTTCCCTACCTCCATAAACTCCTAGATGCTCTTCATACTTTCAACTTGCATTCCATCATCTCTAACAATGCAGTTTGAATTTCAAGTCTAAACCATAATTATATTATGAAAGTCTTAAACTATGCATTAGAAAATAAAAGTTTTTGGATTGAATCTTGGTAGCTTAATTATTAGATGAACAAAATTTGTGAATATTCTCATCCATGCAAAGGTGTAGATCTAAAACCTTTTTAAACTTTGGATACCCAATCTTGCCGAAAATTTTAAAAACATTCTGAATGAGTCAGGTGTCACCACCGCCACCATCCACATCATCCTACCTTTATCCCAAACTTTTTAAAAACTAAAAATCAATCTACACCACAAAACATCTTGTGGCTCGACGTAAGCCCATTGTTATTAAACCCGGACCGGACCGGACCGGCCGGTTCAACCGGTTGGACCGAAAATCGGTCCCCTCTCCGGCTGGTTCAACCTCCAAAAACTCATTTTTCAATTAAACCGTTCAACCCGCCGGTTCAACCAGTCAACCCGGTTTTTTTTTTTAAAATAATTTTTTTAATTTTTTTTTAAGGTGCTAAAATGACTAAAATAGTCTCAATATTTGTAATGACTGCACATAAATTCAAATATATGAATTGATTGTACAAACATTTTAAAAAAATTATATTTTGAATTATTTATAGCTTTTATTCTAATAAATAATTAAATAAATACATAAATAATATATTTATGATGTCAAGGTTCAACCCGACGGTTCAACCGGTTGACTCTTAACCCGGTAACTATTCCGGTTCAATGGACGGTCCGGTTTTTAAAACAATGCGTAAGCCCGCAAAATTGTGGTTTACACAAGCACTGTCTGTATCTCTAGATGATCTGTGCATCAAACGCATCATCCATCTCAATGCAAACATTATAGAAGACAACAATTATATACCAAATTGTAATCGTACACACCAAACTTACACGCATATCTCCTTGTTAAATCACAATCACAAGATTTTTGTTCACTCAATCTCATGTTATGCTTAATTGACCAAGCTAAAACACGCTTTCCCCACCCCCTTGTTGACCCCACAACTCGTCTCTTTCCGCTACAAGTCCACTTTGTTTTCTGTACAAGGAAATAAACCCTCAACAAAGACCCTACACAACATTACAATTGAATAAAGGGAAAGGAATCAATTCAAAAAGGCCACCCACCCAATTAACAGACATCACTGCCGTAGAGTTGGCTGCCACTCACCGAACACTTTGTAACACACACAGCACATTGCTCAAGAGAATGTGAAAAGAACAAAGTCACCAGCAACTACAATTAAACTAAAAATACTCTCAAAGTCTAACATAAAAAGATTTGAGGAAAAAAGGGAATTTGATTCCGAATTTACAACGGCTCATTCGAATCCCAGTCCCCTCTTTTCCCCCCATAAAATGCAAAAGACTCTGTCCATCTTCTTACAGCTTTTGCTCTTCATGAAATTAAACCAAAAAAAGAAAAAAAGAAATGAAATTGAAATTGAAATAAAACAACCTCAACGACAAACGAACCATTTCAAGGAAATGGCTGGTGGTGGGGATGCTAAGACTAAATTCTCAAGCACAGCAGTAAGACCACTGCTCATCGTCGCCAGCAGCACAATCAGCAGTACTGTAGTTGTCCTCATCGGAAAAGTAATACCCATTGTTGCTATTGGCAGTCAGGCAACATGAAGCCGACACGAGATATGGCATGTTGTGGAACGAGCGGGCAAGGCCGCTAGCTATCGCAGCATTTTCCATACCGTCTTCGTGCCCATACTCCTCAACACGGTGCTTGAGGGTCTCGAACATGAGCTCGGGCTCGTGCTGCATCACTCGGAGGACATCCCCACAGGAAGGCCCAGGCACTGCTCGCGTCACCGCGAAGCTGTGAGGACCGTCGCTTTGGGACACCCGAACCACGCTGGGGCCACCAAATAGGTTGTGCAATCCACCGAGTGCCTCCTCATAAGCCCCGCCCAAGAACATCCCCAAGTAGTACCGCCCACCACCGCCAGAAACACCACCTTCGCCTTCCATTTCATGCAGCGGCAGACTAAATTCGCCGCCAATGAACTTGTCGATCTTCCCATCGCTGTCACAGGTTAAATCCGATAGAATTCCCCTCACGCCAGGCCGTTGATCCAGTCGATGAATGGGAACTATAGGGAACAACTGTCCAATACCCCAGAAATCAGGAATTGATGTGAAAATCGATAGGTTCACATGATAAGTACGCACAGGATCAGAAGCTCCAATCGCCTTTGAGACCAAGTCACATAAGCCATCGACAGCAGCAAGTTGTTCAATGCCCAGTGTCCCATCTTTGAATTGATCAACACAACGCTGCTTCAGCTGATCCGCATAGAACAAACATGTCTCCTGATCACCATGGATAGCCGCAGTGTATAGGCTCTGATAATCAGCACGGGCATCTTCCGTAAGCCCCTCATCAATACACTGAAGACCAACAGATGACATCACAGGAGCCTTGGCAGCACTAGCCGAAACAGCCTCAAAGATTAAAATTGAATGATGAGAGACAATAGCTCGGCCACTTTCGCTACAAATCACTGGATGCTTCACCGATTTGCGGTCACACACGAACCGGATTGCTCGAACAACAGCTGATGCGTACTCGTCAAGCCCATACCCCACAGAAATATCAGAGTCAGTCGACTTCGATCCGTCATAATCAATTCCAAGGCCGCCGCCAATGTCGATAACCCGCATACAAGCGCCAAGACGGACCAGTTCACAGTAAATCTGCGCGGCCTCGCCGACCCCATCAGCGAGCAAAGCCGTCGAAGGGATCTGAGATCCAATATGAAAATGCAGTAATTGCAGGCAATCAAGCATTCCTTCCTGTTCAAGCTTCTTCACTACACGCAAAATCTGCGTAGTCGTCAGTCCGAACTTTCCCTTTTCGCCAGAAGTGGATCCAAAATGACCCGAATGCTTCGTCCTCAGCTTTGCTCGCACACCAATCATGGGACGAACAGAGAGCCTTTTGCTCAAATCAATTACAAGATCAAGCTCTTCTTCCTGCTCAAGAACAATCACCGTATTCAAAGCAAGCTTCCTCGCAACCAAAGCAAGCGAAATGTACTCTGCATCTTTGAACCCATTACAAACCAGAAGAGCTTCAGAGCTTCCCTTACACAAACAACTCATAGCTAGAAGAAGCTCCGGTTTCGACCCTGCTTCGAGGCCGAACCGGAACGAAGATCCAAACTTAACGATATCTTCAACAATGAACCGGTCCTGATTACACTTAACAGGATAAACGCCTTGGTAATGCGAGTCGTAGCCCTCGGACTTGATTGCGAACTGGAACGCGGATTGGAGAGACTCAAGCCGGTTCTTGAGCACGTCAGGCAGGCGAACGATGAGAGGAAGCTGCAAACCCAACCCGCCCGACGATTTTGGATCCGAAACCTTCTTCACGATCTTCATCAGATCAATTTCTTGGTGAGGTAGGGTATCTGTGCCGTACGGACGGACGGAGATGTTGCCGGAGGAGTTAACGGAGAAGTACGGAGGACCCCATCCATCGATCTTATACAACGACGATGAGAGAGACGGGGACCAATGAGAATGGTCAATGACAGCGGTGGCGGTAGGGCTGATGGTGGTGGTTGTGTTTGTCGCCGGAGGTACGCCGGGAAAAATGACCGGCGAGGGAAGAGAGCTATCCCCAGCAAAGGCATAGCCGGGAGGAGGGGGGGCAGCATCGACGCAGCACGCTAGGGCCGGCATCTCTTCCCCGACCAACGATCAAAAAGAGAAAAGAATTAAGGTTCGAAAATCAATATGTTTTGTGCAGGTGGGGGCTTTAAAACCCGCCGAGGCCGGAGCCCCGGCTACCCCCCTCAAAAGAAGCAGTAAAGATCTGAAATCAAAGAAAGGAACCCTAGCTCTCCCCTATTTAACTCGATTATCCCCACGCCGAACCCTCAGAAGAAGATGAATTCACTGAAAAACAAACGATTTCTCAAAAGAACAGAAAACAAAGCCGAGATCTAAGCACCGACGGCGAACCTGACCATACAGATCTAATCACAAAAACAAGTTTTGTAGAGCGAGAGAGAGAGTAAATGAAAGAGCGAAAGATCAAAACTCCTTCAAAGATCCAAGTTCTGGTCTTAGAAGAAAGGTTGAGAAAACGAATGAAAGAGCGAAAAAATCGCCGGAAAAACTACAAAGAAAGAAATGGACGGAAACCTAACGGAACAGAACAAATGAAGAATAGACGAACCTCGAAAGCCAAACGGCGTATGAGATTAGAGAGATAGAGAGGATAGGTTAGGCGCTATCTGTTCAGAAAGAACGTCTAACGAAGGTGAAGCGGGCGAGAATTGCATGAGAGGAGAGGTGGATTTATATAGGACGGGAGGAGAGGTCTGGTTGGCCCGTGGGCCAGATTTTAGGCCTAATTAAAATATCTTTTCAATTTCTCCCAAGAGTCCCATACTATATTTATTTTCCTATTCCGTTATTTCAGATAAGCTCAGGATCCTGTACTACGCCACCTCCTCCTGGCCTATTATATGTAGTCCAGACCTTCATCAAATCAAATTATTATCCTCAACATTTTTTTATTTTTTTTTTGTCAAGAGATATACATTTGTGGTTAATTCTTAATGGAATAGGGAATAATAAATAGGTCAATCAACCCAATAATGGGTAGCTTAGCGATTGAACAAGCAGGATTAAAGGCGTACCAAGTCCGTTAGTCCCGAATTTGACTTCCACTAACTACTAATATCTGGAGTCACGAATCACAATGTGCAAGCTTTGTTTCGAAAGCCTTATTCGAAGTGCAGGATTTATTCTGAACTATTGAGTCAAAGATCGTGTTTTATCTTGAACAATTTTATCTCTATAAATTTTTCTATAAATAAATGCCATGTTTCCTTTTTTGGAATATTGCATTTACAATAAGTTATGTGTTTTTCCTATTTTCAGTCGATGAGACAAATGTTTCTCCACCTTGTAAATGAAAGCCCCCCTCAATAAAAATTTAAAGATTAGGCATACTTGAAAAGGATAGAGTCCAAATATATACATTTAAAGATTAGCCATACTTGAAAATGATTAGTCCAAATACATTGAAGAGTATAATTTGAATGAAATTTTTCAATCTGGTTAAATTACATGTAGATTTACTGCTGAGATTCACCTTAGCTTAATTTAACTATCAGTGTGTTAATGACACGCTAGTTTAGTAGCATGTATTCTTATTATTAGAAGAAAAATATTGAACTTAAATACATGAAATTATATTGATATTCATTTCATAAATTTAAAAATTTGGAATTAAGGATTGACTTTATAAGGATTTTCATAGTCGACACATGATACTATATAATGGTAGCGTCCTCATTAGATTATTTCTCAATATGCAAAAATTTCGGAAAAATATATATGTAATTTTATTTTTTTATTTAAGGTCTAAGATTCCATGATTGAGATTAATCAGCGTCGGGTTGCCGCGTGGCCGTGCAATGTGGAACCCTTTTTTCCAGAGTTTCTCTCCCGAGGCTTCTGATAGTTCCAAATTCGGTGGCGATAATTTGGTGGTAGTTTTAATTATCGTGATATTTTGAGATTGTGCATGGTGCTAGGAAAGTGGCAGGAAGTTTCTTCCTGATCTGGATTTCCACGATTGAAATGTTATGACTAGGATGCCCTTACACGTATCCTGAAAGGCACTTTCTAACTTTCTAAAAATATTGTATAAATTAAATAAAATTTCTATTCTTGCTAATAATGTTATAATCTTTCTCGTATTGGATGGACCAAACATTATATGAGAAATATGAGATAGAGTGCCACATTTTTCATGTGAGAAACATGTATTACGGAAAGTATATATACTCCCTTCGATTCATAAAAAATACATTTGGATCATTTACTAACATTCTTTCATACTAACATCTACTAGTAATTAAATGACATGCTGACACGTCATTCTTCACAAAGTCTAATGACTGGTATTTGCTCACATAGCAAAACAGCACATCTTCCCACCATTTCAACGGACGGACAGCATAAACCTCTTTTTTTTTTTTTGGGATAATTAGCTTAAACCTCTTTTCCTTCTTCATTTGCTTCATGTCATCTTCTTCTGTATTCAAATTTCTCAAAAAAAAAAAAAAAAATTTATATACTCAGATACCTGAATTACAAGAAGAACCCAATATCCAAATTCCAAAACAAAAAGCCTTCTCTCTCTCTCTCTCTCCTGTGTTCAAATTTCCATCTTTATTTAGCCCCCCTGACCCTACATAGAACCATGCATTTTATCTCTCAAAGCCAACCATGGAAGCTTGCTCCTCAACTTGGGCGACCTCAACACATACAATCCCCAAAAAACCACCACCTGGTAGAGCATAAAACCCAATGGCAGCAAACAAGTATAGAATTATAAACAAGAATATGACACGTGGGTTCCTCGTCAATTTAACAATACTTGCAGCGGCTCACCCTGCAACTCTATTGCAATTCGATTGAGAGAGAAAAAGAGAGAAGATGGAGGGAAAAAAAGAAGAATGGATGAAAGAGTTGAAAACCTCTCAACATTAAAATGATGCAGTCTTAAGTTATTGATGGTTCATAAAAATAGACTAAACAACATTTAAGTTGTCTGTCTGCTGAAACGGTGTGAAGGTGTATCGTTTTACTATGGCAGCAAATCTCAACTGCTAGATCTAGTGAAGAATGATGTGTCAACATGCCATTTAAATGCTATCAGATGCTAGTATGGAAGGATACTAGTAGAGGATCCAAACGAATAAAAAATAGGCCTCTTCCAAAAAACACGCATATTAAGAAAACTCATTAATGCATTGATTTGTGATTTTTTTACTTTTTATTTCCAAAACTATTCTTTTTCTGCAATTGCATTTGGTGTCGTGTCAAGACATTCTTGAAATAATAAAGGGTAATATGGAAAAATTAAAAGAAATATAATTTGACTTTTCAAAATGGACTATCATTCTAGGATAACTAAAAAATGAAAGAAAGCCTAACTTTGTAGGACGGATGAAGTAGTATTTTTCAAATTTGAAATATGTGCCCTATTGTTGAACAGTAGACTCTAGAAAAATTTATATATTTATTATAAAAATTATATAATTTATTATAAACATCAATCAAAATTTAATATTTTTTTGTTCATTTTTTTTTCACAACAAGTGTTTCTTCAATTTTGGCCATAATAAGTGGGTCTATTTTAATATATTTTTATTAAATTTATACCGATATGTGCAAACTAACTAATATATGATAAATATAATGACATTAAAAATATCATAAATTATATGCCCAAAATAACTATTAAAATGAAAGTGCGCTCAAAGTTAAGAAAGAGTGATGAAGGCACCCTTATCATAGAAGTTGATCCTCTTGGATTCTAGTGTGTAAAGGTCTTAGAGGCTAAATTTAACCAATTAAAATAGGATAAACCAATCAGAAACAGAACATTTCATAAACAAAATGTAAAGCAGATGAACAAGTAAATGAATGAGAAATACTTACATTGCTAGACTTTGAAAATTATGAATTGAACTCCATTTCAGACTGAAAACTAATGCTGATCTTAAAGATTGTGGTCTAAATAGAACTAAAACAATTTAATTTGAAAGATAATAAAATTATTAACTAAAGTTTGTCTACAGAAACTAAAACTAATAGCTAAGAGTTTGAAAAGAAACTTGAAAAGAAAAATTGCTTTGAGTAACTTGCGTTGGCTAGAGTTGTTTTTTTCTCTCTGCTGCGGGATCTTCTTTATATACACCTTTGGGCAGAAGCTCATTAATCGTTCGAGCAATAACCCACTTCTCACACTTATAACTGCCACTTCTCCCACTATGTGTTCCTCATTACCTGCATATTTTTATAATTTATCTTCTTCTCTCTCGTCTCCATTCTTATAACTTCTTCTTTCACCACATGGCACAATACTATAAGCTCTCTTTCTGTATACGTGGCACTCAATTATTGCTCCATAAAATGCCCACATGTCATTTTTAATTTGTGGTGAACAGTCTTAATGTCATCAATGACGTACAATTATCATGATAATTACCATATTAGATGATAGAGTTAAAAATAGTAAAATTGACAGCGCACTCATTATAGATTAACTCTTATCATAAACGAATCTGTTGATGGACACACATTTATCATTGGGTTTTAGATTAAAAATTTCGAATTCAAATGGATACTAATTTATTAGAATTAAGAATGTTATAATAAGATTACTTTTTTAATTACAGGCAAATAAATTAATTAATTAACAGAACCTGTTTTTGGCACATTGTGATTGGGTAGTTGCGATTCGGATACCTATTTAGATTCCCTTACACGTGTACATTTATTATTTCTTAATAAAATAATAATAATATATTTTCCCTGAGTACGATAACATTGAAAAAGTGAATTGGCCGAAAGACATAAAGGTCAAGTTTCCCTTCTCCTTTTCAAAATTTTATCTTCATGCCAAATTTAGTCGGTCAATTTAATTAAATGTTATTAAATTTAAATCCATTTGATTTATGTATGCTAATTTTAGAATATTTTTAAATAATAAAAATAACACGACCATGTTGGATGGTGTTTGTGGTGAAAAGAATGATGGGTGATAATAGTAGTCGGTGGTGGTTCGTAGTTGTAATAAATGTATGGCAAAGAGTAGGTGGTGCTTAACAAGTTATGGATGGGTACTGCTAAAAGTTATCAAACCCGGACTCGGTCGGTTCAATCGATTGAACTGGAAATCGGTCCCCTATCCGGTTGGTTTAATCCACAAAAATCCATTCAATTCAAAAATTACTACAAAATTCGGTTAAAAAAATCGGGCAATATATATATATATATATATATATATATTTAAGGTGCTAAAATGACTAAAATAATCTCAATCTTTTTAAAATCTCTTAAAGCCAAAAAGGCTAAAAAGGCAAATTAGTCTAAAAAAATCCCAAATAGCAAAAAGAAACTCAAGCACCTAATTTAATAATACAGTAATCTTATCTTACATCTTAAAAAATATATATAATAAAGATTGATCAATAGTAATTATCAATTTTCAATTTTGATGACTGCACATAAATTCAAATATATGAATTGATTGTACAAACATTTTTAAAAAAATTATATTTTGAATCATTTACAGCTTTTATTCTAATAAATAATAATATATTTATGACGTCATGGTGAAGTCACGGTTCAACCCGGTTGACTCGACGGTTGAACCGATTAACCCTTAACTCAATAACTTTTCCAGTTCGATCAATGGTCCGGGATTTAAAACACTGGTAATGATGGTGGTGGTGATAAGAAATAGATCATGACAATAGAAGGTTGAGGGTAATGAGTCTTTGGCGTCCAATCTCAAATCTCAGGTGTCTTAAAATTTACAAATACCAGATATTTTTGAAGATTTTGAAGTTTAGCGTAGTAACTAACATGTTTTATTATTAAAAAAAATATCAAAATTAATTAAATTCTTATAATTTTATAATTCTGCCCATCAATTCCGAGCAAAAGAACATAACCTAAAAGAGTCATCTCAAAAAATGACCTATTGCTTGATGAAGCTTTTCCAAGCCTTAATTGATCATGTCCTTGCTTCTTGGAAAAATACTAGTACGAAAATACGAGAACACTCTCATGAATGTAGCGACAAATTTCTTCATCATTTTTTTTTTTAAATCTATACTACTTATAAAAGTATAAATGATTGAATTTTTTTTGATTCACTAAAATACCCCTATAATAAATAGTAATGACACTTATACCCTCCTATAATTTTAATTACTTAAATCTCTTTAACTTCTTTATTAAAAATCTTTTTTTTAATTAATTTTTTTATTTTTAATAACTTTAGAACTAATAAATTTTGTATATCAATTACTTAAAATTGATATACAAAATTTATTATAATATACAACATGATTTGATCCGAGACAACCATAATAAATTTAATATTTTATTCCATTCATCACTCGAAATTATGCCCAAAATACTTCTTAAAAAAATAAATAAAATAAAAATAATGAGACAACCCATGATTAGTGGGACAATGTCACAATCAGGCCCAGATAGCTTAGTAGTCTATTTATTTTCGGTGATCTTTTAGCGTTAAAAAAAAAAAAAAACTCTAAATTGCAAACGAGACATTGAATTAATCGCGAGAAGACTTAAAAACGGTGAGGTCCTACATTTAGCTAACCTTATCCCCCAGAGAATCTGCAAAATTTTCTGACTTGTTGACCCCTTTATTTTGACAATTTGACACCCAATCCCACGGCCTCTCTCTATTGACGCGCATCTTACACGACACACGTAAACGCAGAGAGGTATGGTTGATCGAAGAGAAATGATTCTGTGAGATATTCTAATTTTAATTAAACTAAATATAAAATTAATAGATAATTATAGGTACATAGTTTGAAAAATTAATCGTTAGATTAGATACTAAACTTATGAATATTATATATGTTAAAAATCACAATAATTTATCTGTTGGTTTCACAAAAATGAAACTAAAAGAAACTGCTAAACTACTACTGTTTTAAGTAATTACAATTTTTCACATCAGATATTTTCATATACTTTCAAATACTGACATTAAATTACTGTGCGATTTTTGGCATGGATGATATTTATAAGCAAAATATTTAATCTAACAGTTTATTTTTTAAAATATATATCACATAATTATCTATTAGTTTCATACTTATTTTAGCTAAAATAAATACATAACACAGGATTGAGACTACTTATTGAAAGCTAAAGCCGTGTATAAAGAAATTGAACGATGTCGTAAAAGATGGTGCGAGTATTATTTAGGAATCACGGGTGGTTCTACCTAGTTCAGGTTTCATGTGGTTTGCACGTATTGACGGCCCCCTCAAAAAATTACAATTTTATAAATAAATAAAAAAACACAGACTCTCCCCACAGCGACGCCAGAGCTTGCGTCTTAGGTTTGACAGTTCAATTCCCAAATCGCCCTTTATCCTTTTGGAGACTTCTTCCCAAACATTGAGATTTTCAAAAGATGAGGGTGGGAGGTAATGCCTATCCTCAGGCTGGTGCATTTTGCACAAACAAAATGTGTGATGATTGAATGGACAACACAAATCTCACATTATCGCCCACATTTTTGCTAAATATATACACGCAAAGGGTATATTGAAATAAAGTATTTACAGAAATTATTCATATTTTGAAAATAAAGGACATTTGATGTGATCACGCCATATAAAAATTGCACACATAAGTTATTTTGAGATGTGATAAGAAAATATCTGACATATACCAATTATATAATAAACTTTCTTTGATTTGGTTTATTTGAATTCAATATACATGTTCATTTGATTATGGGTTAGAAAAAGGGAAAAAAAAATTGACCTTAAATTAGAAATCTAGCACGTCAGTGATCATTTTTAGAACTATATACCTAATTCAATGAGGCAGTTCCTCACGCCTTTTGTGTTATTGAGCTGTTGTTAGAATAGAGTAATGTTAGATAAACCAAATCTTAGATCAAAAATTTCAAACCAAATAATATGGCAGCATAACACAATTTCTATTTTCATGCATTTTAAAAAATGGACAAAAGTAGAGGAGATAGTGACAACATCATTTGGTGTAAGAATTGATCCACTTAACATTTTCTATTAGGAACGTGATTGACACTTTCTCCGTTCATATAACGTAATCCTTTTGAAAATTTAATCTCATATTAGTTCCGAGCCTTTGAACTTTGGGTCAAAAGTCGCACATCATGTGTTTAGCATTACAGAGAAAACTCATATATATATAAATCACGTGTTTATAATGTTTCCAAACCAACGACAAATACACTTAATCTCAACTTTCATTAGTTTGGCTTTATTCGGTTCAAATGTACACTTTCATTTGATTACGAGCTAGAAAAAATTAATTATTATTGGACCTTAATGGATTAGATGCTCCGTAGAGGCCAAGAAACCCTCGACAATTACATAAGCAAATCTACGAAAATCTCCTAAATGACAAAATTTAATTGTGGGGGTCTTTATTTATTTTTACCAACTAACGAGATGTTCGAGCTGTCAAAGTTTGAATAAGTCCCAGTTCGCATTCGCATGTGGGCAACTGCCTCATGGGATGATATAAATGTATAATGCCTGGCTATTGGCCTAGGCTGATGGCTAGTCGATAGAATTTGGTCAGTTTCAAATCCAAGATGTCTGATTTTACCATTCATCATTCTTACCTTCAGACCAACTCTTACTGGTTGTGGGCGCCTTTATAAATTAGAGTATTCTATGCACTATTATAAACTATCGCTAAAGAGAAAGAATAAAGATAATTTTGAGAATTCAGCAATAGGTAGTTTTAAAAATTCTTTTTTTTTGTTTTTTTTTTGGTTATAGTGATATTTTAAAGCAGTGCATGGCAATTTTTTTCAATTAATTAGGGTTTAAAGGTCAATTTCCAATGAGAGCAAATAATGGAATATTGGCAGACAGCCAGACATGGACTTTAGGAGCAACCAAGGTGAGAGACCATGTGCCAAGACATTAATACTTGTTTTACCCGCAACCCATTGTGATTGACTATTTGACTAAGTATGGGCATGCCCTTTGATTTTATTTATTTTCTTTGTTTTGGCATGTCACAGAAGAATTTGGATTGGCTTTTGCCTTTGGTCTAGATGTTGATTTTTTAGTGTGGCCCAAATTCAAGTTTTTTTTGAACATATCTAATCATTGGCTTACAACTAAACTAAAAATCATGCTTTTGACAGCTCTTGATGTGTAAGTTCTTCTAGAATCCCCGAGTATTCTCAAAATCACCTAATTAGCCCTTGTATTTATATTATTAGCTAGGGCATTACTGTCATTTTAATATGTCACCTTGGACCATGACCTAGTCCAACTTTTTGACTTTTGCAAATTTATGACCAAAGTATATTTCAATGTGGGATAGCTTTAGTTGAGTTTGGTCCACGTAGCCAACTAGTGTAACTTCCCGGTAATATCGGGTATGAAAGGAGATTTTTTTAATTATTATTTTCTAATTTTTTGAGAGTGGAGTATTATGTTTAGAAGAAAATTCCAAAAAGTACTTGCAACTTTGCAAGATCAAATTTTAAAGAAAAAATTATCTAAAAGTCCTTGAATTTGGAGCTCTATACTGTAAAATTCAATTTTATACCATAAGGTATGTGGTAAACTAGATTTTCGATGATCATTCAAGGTTTTGTCTTTCCAATAAAGCTTGTCTGACAAAATTTTATTGGGAGAAGTTAATTATCTTTGTGTGTAGAATAAGTAAAGTAGATGCTGTGGGGTCCACTTACGATCTTGTTTGGCTTACCTTTGGTGGTGGGGAAAATGATTCCCACAAGGCCCATAAGATTTTCAAATTCCTTTATATACTTAGTGGTATATAAAAAATTTACATGAGGAACTTATGGGTATGTCATTTGATTTTAAAAGAGGATGGACTTGTCTTAAATAATATGTGCAGTACTTGGCACTCAAGCAAAGGTTAAAATGTTGCATGTGCAAAGTTTCTACTTCCTGCCAATTGGATTCATAGATACAGTAGAATTTATTCAATAAAAATTGCTAATACAATGTAAATTCTCCAAAAGAAAAACATTAAGCCAGAATTTATTGTGAGAACGTCCTCATGCATGTTAATAATGTGTGGTTGCTCGCACGGTGCGTCCTCATTCATGTCGGTGCAAGGAAATTTCTCTGCGAGATATGTATGTCCCCATCGTTAGGGATAATTCGGAAATTTCAAAATGTGGTCGAGGCTACGGTCAAGTGAGTCACACCTACCTGCATCAACTGAAAACCAAGTTGAAGGTGGCTTCAAAATGAGGGGTTCACACCTCATCTCTTGCTCAAACTGAGTCAAACTCAAAAACTATTTTGTGATTCGCACGTGTTATTAAAAGAAAGTTTTTTTATTTATTCAAAGTGTTACTTTTTCAATGGATATGCTAGTTTGTGTCAAAATTAAATTAGCACAATCAGTGGTGGAACTAGCCTGTTTTAAGGGGGGCCGGGGCCATGGCCCCCCAACTTTTCACTTTCCTTATATATATATATATATATAGGATGGAGAAAGGTTGATCAATGGCTTGGCCCTCCAGATTTTACTCCTAGTTCTGCTACTGAGCACAGTAGTATCTTAAAATGTATATGCTTAAATAATATGGGATTAAGATAATAATTTCATATCAATTATCATGTCAAATGGTATGTTAATATTATAATTATTTGATATGTCAATTCTAAAAGAAATATTTGAGAAAAAAAAATAAAAAAGACTAGCCTTCGTACTCCCAACTTGTCAAAGAAATTTTAGACTTTACCGACAGCTCCTCAAAATCGGAGTTTAGATTTTAACTAATTGGAATTGCTCCGATTGGTTGGAGGGGTGGAATTTGATATAATTGGTCTCTATTTCGAAATTTAATATTAGATTTTTTTTAGTAGATATGTCAGTTTTTTTAATAAAAAAAAACAGAGTGGGGTTGATGTTAAATGAATCAATAATCGGTGGGAGTAAGATACTGCCACCTATAGGGTGTACCCTACCCTGTTCAGTCCAGCAGATGCATATAGATAGAGGGCATTTTAGTACATTAAAGGAAACCCAGGAAGGAAGTGAGAATATGTATACAAAGGGAGTGGGGAGGGGTACTTTCTGGGGTGGCAGAATCGGATAGGATGATAGGGATCTAAGCGATCACGGCTCTTTTTTATGTTTAGACTTTGGACAAAAGGAAGAGTTAATGGTCTATGTGGGAGCAGTTTGGGCCGTTGGGCCCAATAGGTGGGTCCAAAGGCTGACTGAGGATCTGCAAAGTTTCTGCTAAATCCAGGAACAAGTGGGGGCTTTTTCTAGATTCTTGACCGCTTCTGAGGGGGCCATTTCAGATTTCAGAACATGTCATAGAGATACCATTAGGTTTCGGTGATTGGGCAGTGCTACTCCTACAGTGCTCTATTTATAGACTGCGTAACTGACCGTGATATCAGGATCTGATTGTTATTCTAATAATTTATTTTATTAACCTTTATTGTCTAGACTTTAGACTCTAGAATGAAACCAAACCCTACTCCAGATCCTGCCTGTCTCAGCCTTACCCAATTTGTGTAAGTTTGAGTATAAAAGTTAAGAGAAAAAGGAAAATAGTGTCACCCGATCATTTTTAGATAACTTTACATAAGTATATGGTGATAGGTTGATTTGTGTGTCTATAGAATCACAGTGAAAATTTTACAAAAATCTTGGAATTTTCTAACCTCGAGATGAGAGAATTTGAGGACTTAAGGTCACCTTCTATTGTGCGTCCCAAGCCCCCATTTCAATCACTTCTACATAATCTTATGTAATTAAGTCTATGCTAATAGGATCAGTAGTGTGTTTGCAGAATCACAGTGAAAATTTTGGGATTTTGTAATCTCGAGATGAGAGGATTTTTGGTCACCCTCTATTGTGCATCCCAAGCCCCCATCTCAATCATTTTTACATAATCTTAAGTAATTAAGTATATGTTAATAGGATCAGTAGTGTGTTTGCAGAATCATAGTGAAAATTTTGGGATTTTCTAATCTCGAGATGAGAGGATTTTAGGTCACCCTCTATTGTGTATCCCAAGCCCCATCTCAGCTCTCTCGAACTGCCTCTATATATATATATACACACACACACACAAACTAATCTAAATATTTTACTTCAATATATACATTTTTTATTGAATTCTAGTTCATCTATAATACATACATTATTTTGTACATTTATTTTTGGAACAAACTAAAAAAAAAAAAAAGAGATAATGTTTTAACCATCTCTCTCTTTTTTTGGTGAAATGGAGGACTTATTTTTTTTTTTTTTGAAATATGATTTGGAAGGTTTAAGAGAAAGAATAAAAATTATGCCTCATTAGAGCAATTCCAACCTTTTAGGCATTTCTCAATTTAAAGTTAATTTTTTTGGTTATTGATGCAAAATGCCCCTCACGTCTTCAACGGCTAATGCATTTTCCCATTCACAAATAGTTCTAACTACAAGTTGAATCAAATTTGGCTCAATTTAGCTCTACTCATTTTCTTTGAGATACATAAAATATATTGGAATTTGTATTTGGTTGAGAGGGAAGATATATAGAGAGAGCGACAAAAAATAGCTTACACAATTTGAACACATCTAGCCAAATGCCCAGCCACTTTCAATCTAAAAGTATATCCAATGGGAAGCTGCAATTTGAACCTCCCGTACCTATAATTTTGGAAATATGTTACGGTGTCAAAATGAGAGTTGGTCCCAAATTTGACTATATTGTGCTCCATTAGGGACAAAAATATTTCCAAAGATGAGAGGCATTGCTGTTATTGCTAATTAATTTAGGAGTCATAAATAGCAGTACATTTGAATATCTTTCTTTTTCTATTGATTCTCTAATTTGATAATGGCAGCCTCAAATTAATGTTTATTAAAAATATTCTAATTAGCCAAAAAAATAACTTTAAGCCAAAATAACTTTTACAATATTTTCAAAAAATAAAAAATAAAAAATTTTACCATTAAAGAAGAACTTACCTAGCTAGACTTACAAGAAATAAAAAACTGAACATGAGTTTTGGCTTAATAATTCACATATCTTTTATTATGGGATAAGGTTCTGGATTATATTCCTTGTGGATGAGAATTGACCCATTTATTGCTCATTCTCGACTAACAACTAGCTTCTATCCCTAATAATATATATTGGAAAAATAGAAAAAAAAAAATTACTTCGTGCGTTCTATAAAGATAGGCATTCTTTCATTTTTTGGATGTCCTAAAATGATAGTTATAAAGATAGGAATATTTTTATGGGAGGAAGGGAATACTATAAAGGGAGACATATGAAGTATAATAGAGAAAGAACCAAATTTGTTAACACTTGCATCCACTCACGGGATTAGAAAACAGTGTTAAGCACGTAATCCATGAATTGATTTATTCAAAATTGGTGTTCAAATTGTTGGCAGCCACCAAATATGGACTGGCTGAGCTCAGACAGCCCCAAATTTAATGGGGTTTGTGTTTGTGCTGGCATGCGTCAAAGTCATAGTGGTGGTCCATCTCTCTCTTTTTCACTCTAAATTAAAAAAATAAAAAAAAAATAAAAAAAAAACATAAAAATAAATTATCCTTTTCATGATGAAGTATGTGATACACGCAACAATAAGGACAATAATTTAGGATAACTCTTAGTTTTTATATTCAATTCTCTCTCTAATTGGATTAGCTAATAGTTGATAAATGATCCATAAAGTCCACCTTAAACTTAATTTAAAATTCATTAAGATGTTTTGAAAAATCGACCATTGGATTAGATAATCGTCTTATGTATATCATGTTTGTCAAAAATTACAGTGATCCAACGGTTAGTTTTTAAAATAAAGATTATTAAATAGATGTTACAACATCCAATGGTAAATACTATTAGAGTATTTCAAGGAATGTTTGAAAACCGATGGTGAATTTTGACAGACATAACATACATAAGAAGATTAAGCATAAAGTAATGCATAAATGCAATTACTTTTTCAAATTAATTATAAATTAGTTTATTTAAAAATCAGATAAATTTTACATGATCCATTCTTCAAATTTCCGAAAAAAAAAAAAAAACTTTAAAATCTGACAACTAAGCATCCTCCTCCACTCTTAAAAAAATAAAATAAAATAAAGATACATGTAATACAAACATTTTTTTTTTTATATTCTTCTTGTAAAACTCAATTTAGGAATTGTATTTTGATAAATCAAATACTCTTCTTATATATGTCATGCATGTAAAAAATTACCATACCATCTAATCAATTGCTCCATAAACTCACATTTCTAGTGATTAAAAAAATATCATATTTATAGATAAAATAACTCTTAATCTCTAATATATCGACTTAATATTTGACAAACATAATGTATATAAAAAGAATGAGAATTTCTCAAAATACAAAAATTTACACTTAATTTTGTAAAAAGTAAAATATAAAAAAAGTAATAAAAAATGAATGATCGATCATTCTAACAATTAGATATGATCGACTTAATCGATCGGTGTTTGGTGTGATTTTTCTATTTGTTTCACGACACGCGTAGTGATGCCACCACACCTCTACAAAGGGTAGCTTAGATGATCTTAGGCCACATAAGAGAAAAGATTAAAAAAATTGATGCTTTCGTAACTTTGGTGAATGCAAAAAGGTTGAGCTTAAAAAATATAGAGGAAAGTAAAATTTCTTTTCCAACTTTTTTCCATGTTGGAATCCGGCTTTGCCCATCATATCATTTCTTTTTGTTTTGCTTTCTTATTTTATAGTTTTGGTTTCAAAGTGGGAAAAAAGGGGTTAAAAGAAAAGAGGTAGTAGTCACCAAAATGGAAGCCTTGCATGCTTATTTGCTCTTTACTTCTTTCATTTCCGGTGCATAAATTGACATTCACACCTACTTGGGAGGACCCATTTGGATTCCAATCCTAGAAAGTAGCTTCCTCTTTTTTTCTTTTTATTTTTGTTTTTTTTTTCTTTTTAATTCAATAAAAGCCTAAAAGGCATAAAAATGTAATATACAGTCATTTTTTAGTTAGTAGATTAGTTAGAATAAAAATAAGCTTCTTTTTTAGAATTCAAACTCACGCATCCATTTGGTTGAAAAGCAAAAAAAAGAAGCGAAAAAGTACTTTTAAAAAGTTCAATCAAATAATATTTCGTGTAACGTACTCTAAAGTCTAAATGCATTACAATTTCCTCCTTAAGCAAGTCAACTCATTTAGGAGAGAAAATTTTTAATTGTTGTTTAGTGAGTGAATGAATAAGCTTGTACAAGAAAGAGCAGCCCTACCCTTCCCTTAATCCCCTTTCACTCCAAGGGTTTTGATATGGTGAAATGAATCCCTATTTTAGGGGCAATTTTTTGAGTTTGAGTACATGAAAGTATATTGATATTAATTTTTTAATTTTAAGGGAATTGGGATAAAGGACAAATTTATATAATTACATGGTTAGGCAAAAAAGAAAAAGGAAAAAAAAAAAAGCTAGAAAAGCAATAACCCAAAGGGCAAGTGAATTCAAAATTTCTTATTTTAACAAATATATAAACTTTGTTCCCATTTGGAGCTCAATTGATATTGAACTTCGCATATACTCGAAACAAATGTTGTTTAAAGTCTCAAAATCATAATAGATTATGGATTTCAATATATATATATATATATATATATATATATATATATATATATATATATATTTCTCAAAAATTAATACTAGGCAAAATTAATTCAAACAGGGCAGGGCCATTATATATCTCTTTCTTTCTGTATTAAAACAAAATAATATTTAAGGACTAGAAACTCATGCCTGTATAAGCACAAGCTCTCTGAATCCATCATTATCCTTTACATAATTAAAACTTGAAAAATGAAGCAATAGAGTAAAGTGAATTAAAGAGGTGAAACGGCAGAGGAAGATTGAGAATCTGCATATTTTATGCCCCGGCCGAATGGTCTTTTTAGGTCGCTAAGCTTTGACTTTAATTCACTTTTTTAAATAAATATAAAAAGAATAAACTTCCTGGGTTTATACATGGCTAGGGCCTAGGGAAGGGGGTTCAATGTACTAGACATCTTTTCAGTAGGGTCAAGGTATTAATTTTCAATGTCACTAAACTAATGTTACCACCAGCTGAAGTATTATTTCTAATCCTAAGTTTTATTTTAATTAACAAAAAAAAGACAAGTTTATAAAAGCATTATATTAGAAACTTAAGGACATATTGGCTTATTCTAAATATTTTGGAATCAGATTCAAAGCCCAGATTCTAACTGTCTACAAATTTTGGATAAAGAATTGGCAATTTTTTTGGAATTTCTCTAACTTTTTATAAGTGAGATAGACATGTGAGACAGACACGTAACGAGCACTCGGACACATTTTTTATCTTGCAAGGCGTATTTTCATTTTGTGTGACTTTCATGTCATATAAAATCAATAGACGTTTGAAAGTTAGGCATATGCTTATCTCATAGGGTGAATGCCATTCGTGACAATATTAATGACTGACGCTAGCATTCCTAACACACGTACACATATATGTTAGGCCGTTGAAATTTATTGGCACTCATAGGACGTCATCCGTCCTCTCCAATTTGGGGATGGTGTTCATGAAAAAGCATGTTTGGAAAGAAAGAAAATAAAGGGTAAATGGTTTCTCACGTAAGAAAGGTATCAATACTCATATATTGTCTTTTAAATGGAACCCAAATGGATGTTCACAAAAAAAGCATGTTGGGAAAGAAAGAAAATAAAGGGGCAATGGTTTCTCAAGTAAGAACGGTATCAATACTCATATATTGTCTTTTCAATGGAACCCAAATGGATGTTCCTAAGTACATAATGCGCGGTGACTTATTCTATACGGGAAAGGGTACACGATTGGTACCTTGAAAAAAGATATGTGATGAGGAAAGATAATCAACTTTAAAAGGGCATCTACATTTCAAGATTTTAGCATAATTTTGTTGCAAAGCCAACATTTGATGCCCTCAAAATTTCTTACCACATCCACTGTTTTAAATTTAGCGGTCGAGAATAAGAGAGAGAATATCATCTAAAATCGTTGGACCAATTCAAAAAAAGTACTAATTGTACACCACTATGGGTTATTCTTTTATAAGTAGAATGCGCTTTTATAAGGATAAAAAGAATGCCAAAAAGAAAAATGTATGAATGATAGAGAAATGAAGTACATCATCACACCCAAAGATAAGTTATAAGAAATAATTAAATGGTGAAAATAAATTTCGAGTGTCGAAGCGATTTGGGATTAGTGCTAATTTAGTTTAATTCAGTGTTAATGGAGATCCTGAATCTTCAACATCATCCCATTAAAAGCTAAGAGATCATATGAATATAAATGTCATCAATGGCATTAGCATCAGCAAGCTTATGGATAAGAAGAATGCTGAGCTAAAACCTAAAATGTGGCCTGTTGGTGGAAAGGAAGTTTTAACAATATAAAGCTTACCAGAACATGGCCTAATTTTTCCAGGTAACCAACACTGACCCACTTGCAAGGACATCATGTGATCTCATAAAAGGCAAAAAGAAAGAAAAAAACACAAGACATACCATGCAAGATGTTCCACCCCACTATTAATGATGAGGTGGTGTGTTTTTATAAATTATCTTTTCAATTGTTATTTTATTTATAGTAGGACACTTTGCAGCTGTTGGTGAGAGCAGTCTTTGATTTGTTGTTAGTATATTATTCTAAATTTAAAATTATAAAAAAATTAATCAACTAAAAAAATCTAATAACTGAGATAAAGAGATGGGAAAAAAAAAAAAAAGTGAAACAAAGAAAGGGTTTGAAAAAAGGAAAGTAATGAGGCAAATTTATAATTAATATAAATTATACATACAATTTTTTTTTCTTTTTTATAATAAAACAAAATAAAAAAGAGTTGGGAGGCGCTGCCCCACTAAGCCCTTTGTGAGTTGTGACTCTACTCTAATGGGAGACACAATCCTCTCCACATGTATTGATTTTAGTTAAAGTTAGTATGATGGCCTTTAACTAAGTGTAATATGTTTATATTGAAAAACATATCATTAGATTAAATACTTTTTTTTTTTTTTTATGGATATCATGTATGCCAAAAATCATAATTTCCAACATCACCATTTCAAAATGCGTACTGTGAAAAACTCTGATTGCTTAAAACTCTTATAATTTTTCTCAATAACATTTTTTAGAAACCAATCGTTAGATTACTATGATTTTTGGCATGCATGACATGCATAAGTACGGTATCTTATATAATGCTCAATTTTTTAAAATGCGTATTCTATAATTATTTGTTAATTTCATACTTATTTTAACTAAAGCGGGCATATGCTGATAAGATTAATGTGATTTCTGGCATGCATGACATGTATAAGTATGATATCTTCTATAATGGCCAATTTTCTAAAATACGTATTTCATAATTATATGTTAGCTTCATGCTTATTTTAACTAAAGCGAGCATATGCTGATAAGATCATTTCTAATCTACCCTAAATATGCTATTCAAGTGAATATTAAAAATTCTAAAAATAAAAAAAGAAAACAGACACGTGGCAGCAATTGTAGAATGTTGGCATTTATCAGTTAAGAGAAGGCTTTTTCCTCACTATTCAGTAGTAAAAAACTTATTCTTACTTATAACTGAAGTTGGGTAAAGATAGGAAGGATGTTAATAGTTATAGCTATTATTGATCTTCTTTTTATGGGATCAGGTGCCAAATTAAAAATGGACCATATACAATACATGTATGAATAAGAGCATGGGTATGAACTTGGGAAATCCTCCTCAACCTCATTTTCCACATATCCATAGACATGGCTTATGGGCCATGGCCATTTATTTCTCTTGGTCTCTATGTATTCTTATCGGCAGAAATCTCGCCGGAGAAGAAAAACAAAAAATACCAGATATAATTTAAATTTGAAAGTGATCTCCATGATCACCACTCTAATGATGGCTTCCCATTTCTTCAATAACCTAGATGGATTTGTAACTCAAATACTATGTACCAACACAACGTAGTTATTTATTTGTCAATGCCTCTGCATTTGTCACCATTCTCCATCCTCATTTCATATCAAAACGAATCCTTCAAAAATGTTTTTAAGAATTAATATTGTGAGAGGGAATAGAAAATGAAGAGAGAATGAGGATCTGCACTTCCAATGGGTGGACAACTGATTTTGGTACTTGGTCCTTTATGAAGCCAAAGAACACTCGAGAAGCCAAATGCTCTACTTTAACTCTCCTCATGAACCCAGTCCCCATTCAAAATTTCCCCAGTGTAAACCATTGTGGCTTGTGTCCAAAGATTTGTCGTGCCAAAAATTTAGAACCCAAATACCTCAACTGCACAAAATAAATCTTTTAAAAAAAAAAAAAAAATCAACAAAGCCAGCGCACATATGTGACCCTGCAGTCCCTAATACTCACCATAGAGCAGTTGACTCCCACTCAAAACACTAATTTTCGGAATAAGTAGCATCTATTCACCCAAAAATCAGGATCAATGGTAGACATATTGAAGGTCAAGTTACAAATGACAACTGCCTGCAGACTCTAGGATGGCAATACTCTCTTGTGAGAACTGACCAAACCTAAACAATGGAGCTAAAATATCCTAATGATGTATTGAATCCTAAACCAGTGGTAGGGCAGTTGAAATATCTTAGTTCCCCTTTGCCTCCCACACAGACATGAGTCTGATCGAATTCAAGCAAACTTGCAAGTGAAAACAGAGGATGTACTAGAGTAAACGTATGTGGGTACCACTCAGTTAGAAATTCCCACATCCTTTGCTAAATGGAACTAGGTTACCCAAACATAATCAAAATTTTAACTAAATCAAACTGTATAGGCATGATCCCCAACCAAATGCAAACAGAAACCAACCCCAATACCCTAACAGTGAAATATTTCATTACATCTAGCATATGACTACCAATAATTTTGTAATGAAGCTACCTATAAGCTTATCCAATCAAAATAGAATAAAGGAATTGACCAACACGCACAAAAGAAGAAAAAGGAAGCATTGAGGTGGAACAAAGGTTTGATGAAGAATAAAGCCATACATGCACTAGTTCAAGAATTATAGTTTCAGTTCTATGCCAGTTTTTAAGTTAGAACTACAAAATACAGCAATAGATAAAAACCAAACAGTGATAGCTTCAAAAGCTTTTATTCTGCATAGAAACTCAATCCTACTTCTACAAACAGCACACAACCACCCTAGAGTAATGAATGTGGCAGAGCAGTTACTTCAACAATGAACTTTTTTCAAGAACCCTGCAAGCGCTTTCCAACCATTACTAGCTTGAGAAGAACAACACTTTCCTCCCCAAAGTGATGATACTGATAGGCAGAACAAGAATACTAGGCAGCAGCACAGCTCCCTCTTACTCTGCTCTGGACTGGCCAGCTCGAGAAGACAAGATGATACCAACAATTAGGCCATAAAGGGCCAGTGCTTCAGCAAAAATGAGAATGAGGATCATCCCAACAAAGAGTTTGGGCTGTTGCGCATTAGCTCTGCAAACCAGAAAAAAATCATACATTCAGGGGGTGCACAATATTACAATGGATATCATGTTTAAACCCATGTAAAACAAGTCTTATCTTCAGTATGAATTAACATCCTTCAAAAAGCATTCTGAAAAAATTCATCAAAATTTTTGGAAAAAAAATTCAAAATGTACTAGGATTATTTGAAAATATTTGAATGGCATCATATATATAAGTTCGTTTTTGGTTTGTTCCATTAATTCATTTACTTTAAACTTCTTTCAGTCCTATGTCTGGCACCTCGCTTCACACAGGCACACACCTCACGAAGATGCTAACCGAATGACTGAAGAAGAGTTTTAATGAGCTTAAATATCCCAACCACGCCCAAACCAATCATTTCACAAAGGGGAAAAAAAAAACATCAGGAACAATGCATATGATCCTACATGGGTCATAAACTTGATGAGCAAGGCCTTAAGTGGAACAAAAGGCAAGATTTCTAGCAAGACTTACCCAATCAATACTGGTTAGGGTGAGGCTACTTCACCACCTCTAAATTTTTTTAACTGTATCTTTCCAAAAGTGCTATAGAAGACAAAGCACTTATTCAAAATACCACTTTGCAAGATAATCCATTTCGACTCTTGAATTATCCAAAAAGAGAGTTAAATAGAAAATTGAGCCAATGTTTTTCAATGTTAAATGCAATGGACAAATTGTAAGGGCAATGATTAGTTCTACACATACCTTCTTTTCTACCAAATCATGGCATTGCAAGCCTATGGATTGAAAAGGGCCATAAGAATATAAAAAGAATGAATTCTAAGGAGAGCCCTGTTTGGGAATAACTAATATAGCCCCAATTATGAGTCAACAACACATATAGTTTCTCTTATTGTTTGACCTTTCGATGTAGGAAACTAAATGCCTAATCACCACAGAATATGGGGCATACAACTGATTGGTGACTTGGTGTAATTATATGACAAATAAAGTGCAGATTTTCTTCATTTTGAGAAGTAATTAGCAGAGCATCACAGCATCAGTAAAGGATACATTTTCCAAGGCTGCCTTTAAACAAGGGTCCATAGGAACCTCCAATGAAAATGTTGGAATCTTCAAACTTGGACATGAGAAGACAAGAGCCAATTCAAAAAGGCGCATCAATCAATAGTTAGCTCATTGTCAATCAAATTCTTTAGTTATTCACTCAGGTAAAGCTATTGAAGAAAAACAAAATATGCAGGCCTCTTTCCCTAGTCAACTTATGATAATTATAATATTTATAAAAAAAATAAAAACAAATTCTTCCAGAGTCTTGCAGAAAAAGTAAGTAATCAAATATGATGTCATGCTTTTATTTATTTATTTATTTTGGTGCATACCATGCTTCTCTTTTTCCTAACAAAATGATGCTAACATAAGTAAGGCCATAAGAAAAAGGCTTGTGAAGAAGGATTTGAAAGCTAGACTGACTGAGCTCAAGCAAAAACTTTAGTGGATCTTGGGTTTAATTGGGTTTAATAAAACGGAAAGTCTTAGCTAAGCTTTGGGAGTTAAACAAGAATGAAGACAAATAGATATATACAAAATAAAAAATAAAAACCCTCATCGAGCTGAGAGTGTCAGATGCCAATATGAATTAATTTCCAAATCAGATCTTGTAACAGTATAGAAATAAAGAAAATAGTTCCTGGGACAGTAGGGAATATTCGAAAGTAGAAGAGTTCATGGTAAAGATTTGGTGTGTGTTATTCTGTTATTGGAAGCTATATGATTATCTGAATATGAAGTAGCTCTATTGCTTGTTGGTCTAGACACCTGCATCCTTTCAAAGCCTGAGCTTTATCAAACTGATGTGCCTTTCTGCAGCCGGACATTGAGCTTGCTAGGCTGCTAGCTCCTTGCCAGCCTTTCTGAAGTTTCCCAAGCTCCCCAGGGTGTTCTAAAAATGTAGCATGCATGACTCCCAAAAATAATAAATTGTGTGCACCAGGAAGCAAAGCCCAGGGTGTTTTGTATCAATAGTCAATGCCAGCATCAACAATTTAACAAAGGGTCAAGAGCATGTTCTGGCAAACAAACAAACCTTTGGAATCCACAGGTAAGCATATCAATAATGAAATTCAAACATGAAAACTGTACATGCGTCAGTGAACCAAACCCATAAGTCTAGAACCATCAAAAGGCTATATTCACCATTCAGAAATACAGTAACTATACGCATCAACAACTGTCAAGCACAAATTAGCAGCATTAAACCATAAAGGAGATCAAAATCCTGAAAAGGCTACATTCATCATTCTCAAATACAATAACTAAACGCATTAGCAATTGTCAAGCACAAATTAACAGCAATAAACAATAAAGGAGACCCAAATCCAGCGTAAAATGAAGAAAAAAAATAAAAAAATACCTTACACCGGCATCACCAACGATCCCGATCGCCATTCCAGCAGAGAGCCCAGCGAGTCCGCAAGCAAGACCCGACGAGAGATGTGCGTACCCATCGAATAGGTAATACGATTTGGCCTTTGGGTTAATTCCGGTACTGATGATAACAGCAATGATCAATCCATAAATACCCAGCACTCCAGCCATAACAACTGGCACAATCGACTTCATCACCAACTCTGGCCTCATTACCCCCATCGATGCCACACCAACGCCACTCTTGGCCGTTCCGTACGCGGCCCCCATGCCTGAACAACCAACAAAATTCACGATCCATAACAGGACCACCAGACCTCCTTTCAGTTCCCTCGAAAATTAAAAAGAAAATAAGAAGAACACGAATTTTGAATCACATGTTTTCTGCTGTTAGATTTCCGCAAGTCAGGCTTACTTCAGTAAATGTTTTTCTTTCTCTTTTTCTTTTTTTGGCTTAAGCGAGCCATAAATAATGAAAACCTACCAATAAAAGTTTTGATCTTTTCTTTTCCTACATTTTCTCGGCAAACAAACAGAGCAAAAATGAAAATAGATATAGATCTAGAGATTAGGGTTAGGGCTTACAGGAGAAGACTAGGGCAGCAGCAGCACCAAGGAAGCCGAAGAACGGTGCCGTTTCATCGCCGCTAAATGCAGTCATTTCCGAGTATGGATCAAAAACAAGGTCGTTTGGATCTGAAAAATTGAAGTCTTTTGCAGAGAGAGTTATGGAGCTTGATGTCTCTCCTCTCTGTTTCTCTCTCTGGTTCTCATTCCGTGAAACTGGTGTGGAAGATAATCACCCAAGAAATATAATGGGGGTTGACACACCCTTTAACTATTAGCCCACCCCCTATTATAAGTTAGCCCCCTTGTTTTATTTGTAGACCCCATAAAATTCCTAAAATAGCCCTCCCCTAAATTTATTCTCAAAATTTTATTTCCCCGCCCCCTATTCGAAATTTGCCCTATTCATTCATAGAATGTTTGGTTGGTCAAAACGCAACAAACCGGCTCTGTTAAGTTATGATCAACTTAACATTATAGGAATGTTAAGTTTTAAGTAACGCAACATTAAATGAAAATTTTTTTAAGTTTTGTTGCGTCAGTTGAAACTTAACATTCTAGTAATGTTAGGTTGATCATATCTTAACCGATTCGGGTTGTTGCGATTTGTCCCAACCTAACATTCCTAGAATGTTAGGTTGGTCAAAACGCAACAAACCGGATTTGTTAAGTTATGATCAACCTAACATTCCAGGAATGTTAAGAGTTTACCAACCTAACATTACAGGAATGTTAAGTTTCAACCAACCTAACATAGCGAAATTGAAAAACTGACATACTTATAATGTTCGGTTAGGAAAAACGCAACATTCTTATAATGTTCGGTTAGAAAAAATGCTGCATTCTTAGAATGTTAGGTCGTCTTCTACGCAACATTCCTATAGTGTTAATTTCTGTGTAACCTAACACGACGAGATTTTGCAAAAAAATTAAATACACCGTTAAAGCTTCTAAATCCTTTCATCATCACTGTTGGTTGCTTTATTAAGCTTCGTCATTAAGCTTACTCACTTTTTGAAGTGAGTAAATCAGATTTGAAGTGGGTTTAAGCTTTTTTTTTTCATATAAATGGAACTCACAATGGTAGAAGCTCCTAAATCTGATGCAACGGTATCCAAGCCATTCCAGTTCCTCTGTATTTTTTCCGGTCAAGCATCCATGAGTTGCTCCTCTCTCAGAGCTTTCATGAGCTGTGAGATTTCTTGGATTTCTTGGTCGCATGAGGCGTATGGGAGGGAAATGTATGGGAGGGAAATGTTAAGTCTGAAGGGTTGGGGGGGTGGGCTTAACAATTGGAATTAGGATACATTAGGTATTTAATATTTTAACTTGTCTTAAATAGTAAATTCATTTAAGGGCATTTTTGGAAACTTAAAAAAGGGGGGTGGGCTAACAGTTAAAGGGTGTGTCAACATCCCCTCCCAATATAATGGCACGATGATTTGAGGTCTGCTTGGGCGGGCTGAGTCTAGTTCAAACCAGGCCCATTCTTCTTAATGGGCTGAAGATTTGATGAATGGGATTGATATTGGGCTTTAGTTTAATGTCCTTCGCAAATGTGCCAGATGTGAGCCCGGTTAATGTTCATGTATTGGACAAGGGAGCGGATATTGCAACACCCCCAAGCTATTTGCCACCCCTTTTTTTAAGTTTCCAAAAATGCCCTTAAATGAATTTACTATTTAGGACAAGTAGAAATATGAAATGCCTAATGTATCTTAAATGGATTTGTTAAGCCCACCCCAATCCTCAGCCAAAGTATCATTTCCCTCCCAAAACGCCTCATTCTTGCTAGTCACAGTAATGAAAAAACGAGAGAGACGAGCAGCTCATGGAAGCTTGAGACCGGAGAAAACACAGAGGAACGAGCAGCTCATGGAGACCGGAGAAAACAATTAGGAGCCTTGTGCAAGTTCCCTTTGATATGAAAAAAGAGAGTAACTCACTTCAAATCTGATTTACTCACTTCAAAAAGTGAGTAAGCTTAATGATGAAGCTTAATGAAGCAACCAACAGTGATGAGGTAAGTATTTAGAAGCTTTAATGGTGTTTTTAATTTTTTTGCAAAATCTCGTCGTGTTAGGTTACACAGAAATTAACATTCTTTGTTTGTTGCGTAGAAGACGACCTAACATTCTAGGAATGTTGCGTTTCTTTTAACTCAACATTCTAAGAATGTTGCATTTCTTCTATCCTAATATTTTAAGAATGTTGCGTTTTTTATAACTTAACATTCTAATAATGTTGCGCTTCTTCTAACATTCCTAGAATGTTGGAATGTTAGGTTGATCAAAACGCAACAAACTAACTCTGTTAAGTTATGATCAACTTAACATTCAATGAATAAGTTTCAAATAACGCAACACTTTATCGAATTTTTTTTTTAGTTTTGTTGCTTTGGTTGAAACTTAACATTCCTAGAATGTTAGGTTGATCATAACTTAACAAGGTCGGTTTGTTGCGTTTTGATCAACTTAACATTCTAGGAATGTTAGGTTAATAAACGCAGCATTCTTAGAATGTTGAGTTAAAAGAAACGCAACATTCCTAGAATGTTAGGTCGTCTTCTACGCAACAAACAAAGAATGTTAATTTCTGTGTAATCTAACACGACGAGATTTTGCAAAAAAATTAAAAACACCATTAAAGCTTCTAAATACTTACCTCATCGCTGTTGGTTACTTCATTAAGCTCCATCATTAAGCTTACTCACTTTTTGAAGTGAGTAAATCAGATTTGAAGTAAATTTACTCTCCTTTTTCATATCAAAGGAAACTTGCACAAGGTAGACGAGAGAGGGGCTGTGCGTTTCTGAAGAATGAGAGATTATGGCAAATTTCGAATGGGGGTGGGGATATAAACCTTAAATAACAAATTTTGGGGTAGGGTTATTTTAGGGAATGCATGGGGGCTACTTATAAATTATTGGGGCTTACTTATCACAGGAGGTGAGCAAACAGCTTGAGGGTGTTGTATTATCTGCTCCCATTGGACAAAGTAGTTACAGCCCCATATTTAACCTAGTCCACCACTATTGTCATGATATAGTGATGGCTTCATGTCTTCATCACGGAATAAATGGCATAGGTACAAATTTTAAAATATATAAATAGAAAAAAAAATTCAGTTAAGCACCTAAAATACAAGAAATATGTTAGATGGACCAAATCTTAAACCAAAATGTTTAAATCAAATGTTGTGGTCATGATATTTTCTCCACTTTCGTGCACTTTTGAATTGTACAAAATTAAAGATTCTATTATGCAGTTACATCATTTGATTTAAAAATTTTGGTCTAAAATTTGGTCGGTCTAGAATTACTCCAAATACAATTTAGGTAAGGCTAAGGCTTGGCTGGACTGTACTACTGTAGGAGTTCATTCCTGTAACTATCGGTCATGGGTTTGCCTCTACCTGCTAAAATTTACTTTGAATGCCGAAGCATGAATGCCCAGAAAGACATAGTTACCCCATCAAGTGATTGACATGCCATGGATGGTCGTGTCTTGTTGGTAATATGCACTTGGTGCACAAAATAATATCTTCTATCTATTCTAATTATAAGCCTAACTAATTATAAGGGATTTTCAATAAACAAGTTTGTATAATACAACTAGATAAGGCTTGGTTGGGTTGCATGAGTTCATATCTGTAATACTTGGCCATGGGCTTACCTCTATCTATCGAAAATTTACTTTGTTTGCTAAGCATCTATGCCAAGAAAGACTTAGAACCCCATCAAGTGATTAGACAAATGGTCTGTTTGTTTTGAGAGAAGAATGTGAGGATAGAAGTGGAAGTAAGGGAGTTTGGGAGTGTGTTTGGTATGGAAGTAAGGGGAGATGGGAGGGAAAAATGGGAGGAAGAGAAGGGGGAAAGGGAGGCTTTTGCCATCCACCCAATTTTGGACGGATGAATGGAAGGGTGAGGGGTTTTTTTGGTGAAAAGATGACATTGCCTCTTTATTAAAAGAAAGTTCACAGCATACCTTTACTTTTTCATATATGGGAAAAATAGTAACTTAATACCTTTAATCATTTCCCTTATTTTTACATACCAAATACATAGAAGAAAGGAACTCACTCTTCCATCCATTAGACCAAACACACATTAAATGAAGAAGAATTTCCCTTCTCTAAGGAAAGAAAGTCCATCCTTCCTACTTTCCTTTCTTCCATTTTTCTATCCTTCCTGCTAAACGGAGCATAAGTATCTATGCCAAGAAAGACTTAGAACCCCACCAAGTGATTAGCATGTGATGGGATGGTTATGTTTTGCTAGGAATATATACCCCTAATGCCTAATTACTAGGGATCTTGACATAATATTTCCCATAAGGCTTGGTTGGATTGTGCGAGTTCATTCTCGTGACAATTGGCCATGGGCTTGCCTCTACTCGTTGAAAATTTACTCTCTCTGCTCTAAAGCGTATGTGCCCAACAAGACATAGTATCCCATCAAGTGATTATTACGTGATGGGATGGTCGTGTTTTGCTGGGAATGTAAGCCTAGTGCACAGAATAATATTCCCTACCCGGCCAAGTTATAAAACTAATAATAAGTTATCTTCAAACCACAAATTAGTAATTGAGAAGATGAATAATTCTCTCAGTAACAAAACACTGCACAAAAAGTAGTGTCAACTTCTTGTGAAGGCATCCCATGGGCCAGTTTTATGTCATTGAACAGCCCATTAGATGGTGAACTTTTTAGTTTTTACACCTCAAAGCCCAATAACTAATGTCCTAAAAGTTCAGATTGAAACGAGGCCTGATAAGCATGAGCTTTGGCAACTTAACGACGCCGTTTCATTATGCATGACTAGTTTGCTCTATCCCCACTCGCTGGTGTAAACATAAAATATATACTCCCCGTGGTAAAGCGAGTTCGTTTCCTTTGGCAACGGCGACGAGAGTAGGCCAGCAGCTTTCATTATTCAATCAACAAAAGCTAAATACAAGAGAGCCATACAAAGCTCTAGGTAATCACAGCCGTCCAGCATAAACGGCCTCTAAGCCCACCAGGTATCAGAAAAGCGGCAGCAAGGTAAAGAAAGCAGGGAGCGTTTGGTTACTCAGAAAAATGGCAATAACACTCAACAGTGGCTTCAAGATGCCGGAAGTAGGCCTCGGTGTGTGGCGTATGGAAGCCAAATCCATCAGAGACCTCATCATCAACTCCATCAAGATCGGTTATCGCCATTTCGACTGCGCCGGTACTCTCTCTCTCTCTCTCTCTCTCTCTCTCTCTATATATATATATATATATATATATATATATCCTTGGTTATCTAGCTCATTTTCATTCATTTTTCATTTTTGTAGCTTATTTTCATTGATTTATATATGTGTGCGTATTTGGTAAAAAAATTAAGGGAGAAGTAATAATTTCCTATTATTGAATCCAGGTGGCAACTTCACAGTTGAAATGATTCATATAAATCATATGAGAAGCAAGTAATTAACTCTTAGTAGGATGAATATTGTTTACAGTTTTAGTAGAGAAGTGTCCTATGAAGTTATATGTCGAAATTAGTAAATTACTATATATTTTGTTAATTTTTATTTCACTTTGAGGGGATCATTTCATAAGGCATTGTTTAGTTAGCATTTTAGAAGTGCTTCTATTGCTTCTGAAAGCAAAATTTTAGTTGGTTTTCACTCAAAAAAGCAAGCAAAGTACTTTCATAATGCTAACCGAACAGTGGGTAAGTAACGTCCCACTTCAACTTCATGACTGATTATTTATTGATCAGATGCAGATGCCCTTTTCACCCGATCCTATTTGAACAACAATAACTCCCCATCCCCCCTGCATGGCTTTTTGGAAGGCATATTCTTCCTCAAATTTAGTTAACATTGCACTCTAGAGGAAAGCAGGGCCGGCCCTGAGATTTTGGATGCCCTAGGCGGGCTCCTAAAATGTTGCCCCTACTACATATCGACTAAAAAAAAGCGTGTAAAATTTTAGTTATTTATCCTTAATTTTTCATGAGCTAAATGTACAACAATCAATTCACAAAGTGCGTTCTCAATAGGCTCACCTCAAACCCTATCACTGATTTACCATTATATATATATATAAAAGAAGCTAAAACCTATAACAATCAAATCAGAAAAAATGTTTTCTATAGGCTCACCCCGAACCTCCTATCATAATTACAAATGTAATTAAACTAATAAAGAAAACCTACAACAATCAATTCACAAGGAAGGTTTTCAATAGGCTCATCCCGAACCTCATATCATCATGACAAATACAACAATTCTTTTTGTCCACCCTTTTTGTCCTCTCTCGTGCATTTGACCAACTTGAAAGTTTAATCAGTTATTTTGAAAAATCGATTGTTGGATTTGATGCTCCACTTATTCGTATCAAGAATACAAAAAATCACATTGATCCAATGGTTGGCTTTTCAAAAAATAGACCGTGATAGTTTTTCACAATTTTTTTATTATATTTTACAATTTTTATCAAAATTGCAAAAACCGACCATTATCCAATGTGATTTTTTGCATTCATGATAAGTATAAGTGAAATATCAAATCCAACGGTGGATTTCTCGAAATAACTGTTCCAAGTTGGTCAGATACACAAGGGAAGACAAAAAGGGAGAACGAATGAAATTTTCCTTACAAATATATCAAACAAATAAACAATCAATTCACAATGAAAGTTTTCAATAGGCTCACCCGAAACCTCCTCTCATCATTACAAATATATCAAACTAATAAACAAGATTTGATTACAACTTTTGAATATAATTCCATTAAAATGAATATAATTCAACTATATTTTCCATAAATGTGTCAAACATACATAGAACAATGATACCAAGAAATTAACAAAAATTATATTCTAAAGAAAAATGCAACAACAAAAAATAGATGCCAAATAGTAGAACATATATAGTATATTGGGGTTTGGCCCTTTGAATTGTCTAAGCATTATATCACAACTAAGATCAAATTTAATGCCCCTAAATTTTACTAAAAAAAGGGATGCCCAAGGCGGTTGCCTTTTCGGCCTGTCCTCAGGGCCAGCCTTGGAGGAAAGCTATATACACACAAAGCATAAATGTTTTCACCTATTGTATAGTCTCTCCTTGGTTCATTGGTTGGGATATAAATGGAATGGTTACTATTATTTCTCTTGAAGGGGGTCATTTGTGCCTTTGCATCCTTTGATGGGCACACAATCCCTTAATCAACTTATGGTGGAATATGAAATGACAAAACATATTGATTTGCCTAGTGCTCGATCTCTCGTTCCTCTATTAGTGGATTTTTTATCTTGACCTGCTTGGATTGATGAAGAATCAAAATTACATGACCATCTGGTGACCATTCAATAGTTTTTCTACCAGAGACTGGACTGCACGCTAGATTTTTATGCAATATTGTTGGATCAAAATTAGAAGTCCTTGTGTTAAGAAATCACCACAGACCAAGGGAGGGATTGATGACCAAATATCACACACACCTTCCATGAATACTGAAGTCAAAGCAATGGTAATATTTGAGAAGGAAATTACAAGGGACAATAGCTGATCTCATGGAATTTGTCTACCAAGAATAATGTAATTGATTGATTCTTTTTGTGTATAAATACCACCTTCAGTGAATGTAAATTTCATCAAGACAAAAATACATTCTTCTCTCATTCTCCTCTCCTTTATTTTCCCAGTTAATTTCGTAACTCTGGTTTTCTACATGGTATCAGAGCAAGAAATTATCCTAGGGGTAAATCTTCTCTTAATCCCTCTCTGTTCTTGATCAAAAGAAGAACCAGAGCAATTTTTTTTTTTAATTGATTCACCATCAACGTGACTGTCACATGATTGATTGGGTTTCAAATTCTCTCTTTCTCATACATTGAGGTTGCTTTTCCTCACTATAGATCGAGGTGGAGACTCCATCCCAAAAACAACTTTGCCCAGATTTTTTTTCCTCTCTATCATTCTGTCGAACAGGTGGAATGCCATTTTTCCTCTCTGTTCAGGTCAATTGAAGAAGAAAGCTTGGTATACCACTGCCTAGATGCTTGTTTGAGGCCATAGAGAGACTTGATGTCAATATTGTTGAAAAACTTTGCACGACATGGCAGAGCCGCTTTGGAGAGTAACTGAGAAGATTGTTACACATGAGAAACTTCAATCCACAATTTGATCCCTCTTCCCTTGTATACCTTTGCAATGTTTCTACATGTTGCTCTTAGTATATATATTCATTTGGGGTGTATAGAATATAGGATGTTTGACAGGTTGATGTTGCTTGCAGCTGATTATCAGAATGAAGCAGAAGTTGGGGAGGCACTTTCAGAAGCATTCCAGACTGGGCTTGTCAAGAGGGAGGATCTTTTCATTACGACCAAGGCTAGTTAGATTGCAAATATAGGAAAGTTTTAGTTTGTTGATACTAATCTCACTGTCCAAACAATAAAAAAAATTGCCCCTGCATGCCATTTTATTGCAGCTTTGGAATTCAGACCATGGACATGTTCTTGAGGCCTGTAAAGACAGTTTGAAGAAGCTTCAGCTCAGTTATCTGGATTTGTACCTTATTCACTTCCCTGTAGCCACAAAGCATACTGGTGCTTCCTCCCTCTTTTTGTTTCCATCTTTTTACTCTGTATATTGTGTATTGTTTTGTGTAATTAGGTCCACAACATATGGGAGTGCACACTTGAAAATCTGATTGATTAGAGGGCTTTCTGATGGAATAATGAGATGACTAGAAGCAAAATCATTTATTTACATCAAAATGGAATGTTATACTAATAAACTGAAATGGGATTAGTCAGTGGTATTGAAGTCCACTGAAAATGATGAGTCCCATGTTTCTCACATAGCCCCTCTCTTTGGTATATCTGGTTTACAGATTCTTTCGAGTACTTGTGGAATTAGCATTAACACAATGGTTTAGTTTTGTAATTAAAATTCATCAGACTATTCTTTTGGTGGGCGGTTTGGTTTAGAATTTTTCTACAACATGCAGGAGTGGGTACAACTGACAGTGCTCTTGATGAGGATGGGGTGCTAGAGATAGACACAACCATATCCTTGGAAACTACATGGCATGCTATGGAAGATCTGGTTTCCAAGGGTTTAGTTCGCAGCATTGGGATCAGGTACACTGACCTATTAAAACTTTGAACTTTTGAAGCACATTTCAATGCGTACCCTCACAGTTTATAAGATGACTATATATCATTTTCTGTGGCTTTTGTTCCTACTTCATGATATGCTTATCCTTTAAACATGTCATGTATGATAAAATAATTGTGCATTTCATTTCTTGCATATTAATTTAGAAGAGAAAATCAAGCATGTGTAGTTCAAGATGCTGATGGGGGACTAAGAGCCTTCATATACCTCCTAAGCACGTAATACAACAATGATGAAGTCATGAGTCAAGACCACCGCCCAGTGAGATTTCTGTAGTTCGTATTTTCTAAATATTCCCACAATTGGATGCTCTATACCATCCAATAAATAGGTAGTGGGTAGTCAAAGAAATGCTTATCAATTTGTGTTGGATTCAGTTGCATTGTTGCAAGGAATTCATATGTCCAGGTTGATCTTCTCTTGTTTTCCTGTTGGCAGCGTTCTTCAGTTTTAGAATCCAGTGCTTTTCTCTTTCTTTTTTTGGGTGCCAGATTTAGAATCCAGGGCTTGTGGCTGTTGATTTGTGTTCTTGTCTAGTTTAATAATGGGCAGTTAGAGAGTTAAAAGCTTAACAGGAGACACCAACAGGTTTTCTGTAACGGAGTCCTACAGCACTGCCACATCACGGTTTGGGAACTGCTATAGTAGTTTCGGTTAGAATGCACGGATAACATGGTAGTATACTCTTTTTCACATTTTCAACGAAATGACTAAAGAAACTCTAAGCTATTGACCTGTGTTAGTATAAACTTAGCCGGTGTGACCCCTATGAATTTTAATTCTTGAACAGATGTCTGGAAGTAATCCTACCAGTGTCTCAATATCTTAGCAAAATATCATATTCCATCCAAGTACTGGGGAAGGCTTCGTCCTGTTCCTTTGTGCTGACTTTATATGTTTTGAATTTCAGATATCCAGCAATTTGGTGTTGTGCTCTGATGAAAAATTATATTTATTTGTTTATTTGCAGCAACTATGACATCTTTTTGACCAGAGACTGCTTAGCTTACTCCAAAGTGAAACCTGCTGTAAATCAAATTGAAACACACCCCTACTTCCAACGCGATAGTCTTGTCAAATTCTGTCAGAAGCACGGGATCTGCGTTACAGCCCACACTCCTCTAGGGGGTGCTGTGGCTAACACCGAATGGTTCGGTTCGATATCATGTTTAGATGACCCAATTCTCAAAGTAAGTTAGCTCTTTCTCTCTTAAAAGGACCAATTATCTGTTTTTATCATTACCAAACACAAAATTATCTTTAGTGATGCTGAGCAGAGTTATACATGTCTACTTTCTCTTGTATCAGGGTCTGGCTGAGAAATATAAAAAGACTGTTGCCCAAATTGTTCTCCGGTGGGGCATTCAACGGAACACAGCTGTCATCCCAAAGACATCAAAGCTTGAGAGATTGGAAGAGAATTTTCAAGTTTTTGACTTTGAGATGACCAAAGAGGACATGGACCTGATTAAGAGCATGGACAGGAAATCTCGGACCAATCAACCTGCCAAGTTTTGGGGCATAGATCTGTTTGCGTGATTTTGTCCAATATTTCATGAACAAGAGTAATTTAGATATGCAAAGAATAAGACTGGCATCTAAAACCTTTTCTAGCATTTCTTTTTCTTGAGAGATCATTAGATCTGTCCATGTCAAAACTAGTTGTTGCATGTACTTTTACCTCCAACGATACCTGTTTGTTTTCTCATCATTATCATGTCAATAATTCCTCAAGTTTACTTCACCACAGGAAAGGAAAAAAGAGTTGAAGCTGCTGCATTTTCACCCACGTAAGTGCAATGCATGAACTAACTGAAAATCAGTACAAGCCTAAAACATATTATGGAGCATTATCTTCTCTAGCTGCCTAATTTGAAAGCTTATTTGTTTGCAATATCCTTCGGTACAAAAAACTTGATTGTCAATACACTTGGGCTTTGCTGAGATGCAACTCATATTTCTCATTGAGTAAGGTGTCTAAGCACATGCGTGCGGTTTGGGTATTTGGATTTTTTTAGTGAGTCTGGGGAAGGAGGGTGTGCATACCTCCTGCTGTGAACACAGTTCCAATGCAAAACCTTTTCCCCCTTATTTCCGGGAGAGAGAGAGAGAGAGATTTCTCTATTCTTCTATAAAAGAAATAAATAAACATAGATGAAACACAGTTCTTAATAAAAGGTTTCCTCAGCTTCATACATCACACCCCAGCTTCATGAAAATCAACATGCTGAAAAAACATAGTTATTCCACAACCACCTCATTGCAACTACAATGATGTACAAACATGTAAGTATGTAAGTATGTATGCGCCGTAACCATTAATAAACAAATGGAATGATGACAAGCCGGTTGCCTGGGTAATTGTCAAATTTTCGGAGATACCACCTATGTGTTTCTGCTGCTGCAAATACCAGATTTGCCACCTGCCGCCACCACCCAATACAAAGAACTTCAGGTTTTGGAGAAATGATTGAAATAGAGTACCAAGACAAACGAGTGTTTAACAGAACCTTAAAAGATTTATGAATTTCAGGGGAGGGGAAAAATACCACAAATCCAAAAAGCAACCATATTGTGAGGTCTGCACCTCCGCTAGCAACCACAAGACCAGCATAGATAACCTTCATTTAATAACAGAAAAGGCAATTAGAACAATGAAAATACTAGCTCTTTGCCGAAAAACATTTAATGTCACAAAATGATATGGTTATCTTTAGTTTCGTTCGGAATTTGCATCTATTGGATTTCTTTAATTATTATTAAATCATGATCCGTTACTAGATGAACAATGGAAAGGAATCGTAGCGCGCGCGCGCGCACACACACAGAGAGAGAGAGAGTTACAATCTCAGCCAGATAGTGTGGAGATGAAACAATTTCAAACCAATCACCATAAGGGATCACATATTCATCATTCTGCTCAGCTTGTTCTCGTAGTGAACCCTGATAAAGGAGTTAAAAATGTCAGTCAATAATGTAATAATAAATTAGAGATTCAGGCAGCACTCCTTGATATGAAAACTTCGTTACCACCCTTCTCCACATATACAAAAATAATCATAGATAGGTGAATGATGGCTGCAACAGCCCATGAAAATAGAATGGAATCATTCCATTCTTATGAAACAAGTGTCCCCAAATATTCTCATCTGCAGCGCAACTCAAGTATTATATGTTGTGCCAGATAGTATGATAATAAACTCACTTAAAATACAACAAAAGTATATATCAATGCATAAAACATAGAGTACGTAACTACAACATTTACAATGCTTCCAAATATCATCTATTTTTTGTACACTGTATGCTGTGAAGTTAATAATAGGTCACTGAAAAGTGATGATAAGTGATAACCCAAACTTCATCTTGTATGATTTTAACTAAGCGCTGTAAAGCATCAGTTAGAAGAAAAGTTCGCATAGAGCCTCAGATGCAACACAACAATCAAATCAAGTAATCAATCAATTTTAACCAAAAATCACATCAATAGCAGAGACACAAATCACAATATGAAGGAGTTGAATCCTCCAACCACAACCTTAAGCACAAAGCAGGTGCAGGGGAGGAAGTGAGTTAGCAGGAGTTTTTTTCCTAAAAAAATTTGAGCCAAAACTCCAGCATATTTAACCAACACAAAGAGAAGCATGCCTTCCACCATAGTTGCTTTGATTCATAACAAAGTCGTTACCACATCACTATTTGTTTGTTTAGTATAATGCTTGTCATGTTATCATATGAAACCAAAGCAAACTTGTTGGATAAAGAGTAATTGAGAAGCATTTAAATCTGCAAACCTAACAAATTGGCATTCAAAGCAAGCAATTGATCATGATAAGTCATGACACTTACAAGAATTGCATGACAACGGCTCTGATGAATCCAACCCCAAAAAAAGATAGCCGCCCCAATCCACTGACGTAGTCCAAGCTTCAGAAGAGGATTCACACATCCCCACCAATCAGATTCAATGACCAGCATCCGGCCCTTTCCTTTAACAATGAACTCAGCCACAAGATTTGCAGCAAATTTGAACACCTCTGATGCGCAAATGGAGCAAAGTGATAGTGGTGCCGCTGTGTAGAAACTAACCTCAGAGAGATAATGTAATAAGTAACGCCTTTTTTAACACATAAATATATAAAGTACTGTAATGCAAAAGAGAAGCTCAACATAGTTCACACTAATCAGTTATAGAGGAATGTTCTTTAATCCAATATGCAAGACTTATTTTCCAACATATTCAAGCAGTATTTTCCAGCATGAAGATAGTAATTCTCATTCCAAAACATAAGTGTTACTGTGGTATTACCAGATTCAATGTTCTGAAATATTTTTAGGCACACTAGTTTGCAAAAGCAGATTGAGGAGTATTGTCCAGTGCAATGGTAAAAGTATTGGATAATCAAGTGTGAATGCATAGGTTAAAGTCTTGAGTGGCCACTTTGTGCAAGAAAATGACAAAGGTTAGGACTATATCCAGCTCACCCCTCCACGTGGCAGGGCCAACACAAGCATAGCCCCTCTCTTTTTATGTTCAGGAGCAGATTAATAATAGCAGCCTAGCTGTGCCCCCTCACCACTCTAAACCCAATAATTTTATTTTCACAAGTATGTGTAGAAGCTAACCCTTCCAACCAACATAGATCAAAATATATAGCAAATTCAATATCAAAGTGAAAATGGATAGGCATTTGGCTAGAGTAACACCATATACAAAGCAGCTGATAAACAAATGCTAAGAGCATCTCCAATGGAAATATCCATTTTTGGCCATCCATATCCATTTTTTGGCTAGCTACAATGAAAATGGATGGGAATTTAGCTAAAGGTGCTCCAATGGTGCATTTCCATTTTTTGGCTCAACCGCTTTTTCCCTCATCCCAACACCCATTTGTGACATATATATTTTGGATTCATCCAAAAATATATCCAAATTTTGATGGCAAAATGGGTATATCCAAATTTGGATGAGAAATGGATGCATCATTGGAGTCCTTTTTCAGCATTGATATGGATAGGGAAATGGATGCACTGTTGGAGACACTCTAACAGATGGATATTTTAGGTATAAAGAGTTGCATTTTTTAGGGAAAAACCAAATAATCGCAAGAAGGGAAAGATTGTAGTGAGAGAACTAAAGATTAGAGATTTCAGATTAGAGATAAAGAATATTCAAGAAACTTACAACAGGCCAGTTAAATAGCCAAAAATGTGCATCCGAGCTGATGGGCTATAGTTAAATACGTATATTGTCTCATAAAGACGTCTCAAGACATGAACTTCCATTAGCAAAAGCAAAAACAAGGATCGCCAAACACTGAATCTGTGCTCTACTGGAGTTGAACGAGATTTATGAAATGAAAAGATATGTGAACCGCCTGTTAAGTGGCTGGCAACGGTGGAATAAAGCAATGGCTCAGAAAGCAATGGTTCCATTCTATATGCATACAACCAAGTTGCAAGAACCAAGAGTGTTGTCCACACCACAGCTACCACATAAAAGTGAAGAAAGAAACTCTGAGGAACAGTGAATTTCTACAATTCAACAAAACAATGTGTCAGTGAAGTTTGATAAAATCATGAGAATGTGTTTTCAATTACATAATGATTAATCCCAAATAAAGAAAAGAATGAATTTCACAGCTAGATTCTGGAGAACTACCCC
>JAESVK010001093.1:308099-349547 GCA_017140935.1 Hamamelis virginiana
AAAAAAAAAAAAAAATAAAGAAAATAATAAATAAATAAATAAATAAAAAAGAAAGAAAAGAAAAAAGAAAAAGGAGCATACTGCTGCATGGTTTGTTTAAATATCCAGTCTAGCTAAGTAAAACAGTCCAACTACTGGCCTATGTTTTGGAATGATGCACGTTGGATCAGGGATAGCCAAACTACCTGTCAGAATCTCCAAATATGTCTATAATAAAATGTTAATTGAACACCAGTCATCTTTGTACATATCCAAAATTACAAGGACCACGAATGGTATTCATCTTTGTACATAAGTGTTACTTACCTAGTGACAGTAATGGATTCACAGATATTGGTGCTTGTGATGATGGCTACACACTTTAAGCTTAACTAAGCTTCAGTCACCAGCAGAAAAATGGTACCCAAGTAGGGATCCATGGTGAAGATCGAATGACATTGTATCCAAGGTCTATGTATTGACAAGAAGAAGAGGGTAAAATACACAATAGTCAAGGCATGCCATCATTGCTGCACTAGAGATGCATGATGAAGATAGAATGTCATCATATTCAGAGGTCCTGCCCAAGCACCAATACATAAGATTTATGCTGGAGTGAGAGTCCTTCCTTGGTGCAGCTCCTGTTGGGGTGACCAAGTGGCGATAAGTCACTCGGGGTTTGGCACCAGTTTCCAAATGAGAGACCGCTAGGCATTAGGCAAGGTTATGTAGTACTGAAATGTGCTAGCCAGAGCCTACATAGTAAACTCCCCCACCCCACCCCCATCCCCCAGCCCCAATGAAAGAGATAACTAAAACTACTATCTATCTCAGAAAATATGCCCAAAAAGATGGACTAACGAGACCGTACCATTTCATTATGGCACATCTCAGAAAATCAGCCAACTCGTTTACTACACCGTATTCCCAGATGGACTGTGATATCCTTCCTCCATAAAAAAGAGCTAACATTCTATCTTAGGCAACCTTTCTCTGTGAAGATAAAGATGGGAAAACTTTGCCAAAATGATCTCCAACAGAAAAATCAGAGTATCTATAAGGCTTGAAGCTTATCTTTGGAAGGTTTGCAACTCTCTTGCATTGATTAGAATTACTTGGTGCAGCTAATTTTTTTTTTTTTTAAGGCTAAGGCTTAAAACCCGTTGCACTCTCATTTTTTCCATAGTTCAATTATTCTCTTCACTCCTCCATGATTCTCTTCACTCGCTTGCTTGTGCCATATCACAAGGTCACTTCACAAAATAAAATACTCCCTCTGTCCTACAAAGATAGGCCTTCTTTCCTTTTTTGGCTGTCCTAAAATGATAGTCCATTTTGAAAAATCAAATTATATTTTTTTAACTTTCCCATATTATCCTTTATCATTCCAAGAATGTCTTGACATGACACCAAATGCAATTATAGAAAGAGGGTAGTTTTGGAAATAAAAGCTAAAAAAAATCACAAATCAATGCATTAATGAGTTTTCTTAATATGCCTGTTTTTTAGAAGAGGTCTATTTTTATGGGACGGAGGAGTAACCTATTTTTTTTCTAATAATTGTTAAGACCCAAGAAAAACTAATAAACTCATTCCAATGCTAAGTAAAACAGCATGGGCTTATTTTAAATGAGAAGTAATATACAATAGCATTTTCAATGTCACATTGCAACACTGATTTAAGCTTCTCAGTTCTCACTGGCCTAATTATGGGATTTAAACACATCAACCATCCCAAAATCCATAATGCTCTGTTTGGTTGTCGAGAATATTTATTAACAGAATAAATTATTGTATTTTTCCCTATTGGAACCCGATAAAACAAAAACCTCCATTCTACTGATCCTAACACAACCATTTGGCATTGTTGATTGAGTTTCTCTCTTGTTTTCTTTTTTCTCTTTCCTTTTCCTTCTTGAAAAAACAAAAACAATGTAAAACATACAGTTTCAAATTTTCTTTTCTTTTGTTTTAAACCCCCACCTTTTCTCAGCCACCAAACAAATAGTAAAGCTCGGAGAAAAAACAAAAACCTCCAATTCAACCGAGCCCAATACAACCGTTTTCCTCACTATTTATGTTTCTCTTCACTTTTCCTATCCTTTCTTATCAACCAAACATACTTTAAATTTAAAGGAGAAATTAACACTGAAAGAAAACTCACATTTGACGACGATTGCCTAATCTTCCCTCTCTTTGCAAACGCCAACAAGACTTCATGAAACGAATTAAGCCAAGTAAAAGGCACAGAAGCAATGAGTATCGGCAAAGTTCCAGCAATCCATGCGGCTCTCAACAACGCAACAAGCCCTGGCTCCATCACCACAAAACCCAAGTTTATAAAACCCTACTTTCGAACAAGTCTTGAACGCAGGCCATGGATATTCATATTGAAGACGACAGTAGTTGCAGAATCGATGGCCCATATAACAATGGGATTGGGGTAATAACGGAGACTTTAAACGAATCACGTGGAGTGAGAGAGAGTCGAGAAGTGAAGTGTAAGAGATAGAGATACGAGACGTGAAAGAGGCATGGATTTTCAGGAAGAGAGAATTGACTTTGCTTGTGGGGGTGATCCGGGTGAGAGCAGAGTGTTGATGACTCCTGTCGTTCTGAGAACACAGATGTCGTTAATGACGCTGTTAACGTGGTTTTGGTCCACTGGCCACTGCTGAATACGACCCTCAATGGGATTCGGGAGGATACTCAGTGTCGTTAATAATATTTATTGGTTAGATATGTATTTTAAAAAAAAAATAAATTAAATCTTAAAGAAGATTTAATTTATTTTTTTTTTAAAATACATATCTAACCTATATATATATATAGAAATGCTATTATGAGGTGCACCTTACGTAAGGTTGTGTAAGGTCGCCTTCATATGACCAATTTTATATGACAGATAGTAAAACTTACCGTTGGATTAGATGTTCATCTTTTAAATTGAGAGTTGATTTGGATAATCTAACACTTTTTATTATTTTATTTTTAAAAGTGAAAAAAAAAGAAAAAGAAATTATAGTATGTAAGGTAAATAGTCACAGATTGAAATAGGGAGTTGTTGTAAATTGTTCCTTAGGCAAATTAGTGTGGTCAATTGCCAAACAAGTTTTGAAAAATACTATTAGATTAGATGCAGTTTTTATGAACTTTTTACACGCCTAAAATCATAATGATACACCTATTAATTTATGAAAAAAACTAACAGAAAAAAAATGTGATATTTTGAAGAACAAAAAACCACAATTTTTTACAGTAACATTTTTCAAAAACCGTCTGTTAAATCAATGTGATTTTTGGTAAACGATAAATTCATTAGAAGTTTAGATAATTCAATAGTAGATTTTTTATATTTTGTTCCACAATTGGCCCTACTTAGCCACCTCATGTAACTTGTGTAAGGTGCACCTTATAAGTTTTTCTTTTTAATTTTTGCTTTTAAAAATAGAAAATAAGAAGCATTAATTTATCCAAATAAATTCTTAATACAATATCAAAACTCTGTAAAAAAAAATTAAAAAAAAATAAAAGAAAAAAAGAAAAATGTGATAGCTTTATCTAAACTGACCCTAAACACATCATGATTTCAAAATGTTGCTTGCATCTATTCTTTATTTTATTTTATTTTTCCAAAGCTTGCATATCTATTCACACAACCACTTTTACTATCTTCACAGACTTCTTTTAGATGAGTGGGGGCATGTTAGCTGCATGTCAAATATCACTGTGACACAATAATATATTAGGAGAAATGATTTTGTCAGCATGTGCCAGCATCGGAGCATGGTAACTTTTGGCATCCGTAAAATTCATAATAATAATATCTAATCCAATTATTAATTTTTCAAAATACATATCACATAATTAATTAAAGTGTCAGACCAACTTTCGCGAAAATTAGCAAATATACGCACCATCGGAGTTAAATATATTAGTACTAACTAGTGATGTAACATATCATACTAGCCATTATTCTAATATGGTATTATCCTATCAACTATCAAGTCATTTGGCATTATCATACAACTGCTGCTGTTCATCCGAACGCTGAATACTTTGTTAGACTTGGAAAAGAGATTTGTTGCCTGGCTAGAATGAAGTTTTTCATGTGGCTTCTAATTAGATCCTATTGCTAATAAGATGCCACATGAAGGATCTAAATGAGCCAATGATAGGCCATCATCAACTGGAGGGGGCATAATTAGAGATCAAAGAGAATAGCTAATCCACATTGGAGAATAGTTTGAATTATAATTCTGATTGTATTTTGCATGAGCCTTTATAGTTAAGCAAATAAAACTATAAACTGTGTAGGGATTAGCCTGGAGACGATGTGTCATGAAGCAGAGGTTCTAGGATTGACCGATTTTGCTGGTGATTTCATATATTTTTAGATATTAGTTTGGGTTCAAACCTCAACGGGAGTAGACTCAGGATACCTTACGTTGACAAAAAAAAAAAAATTGCAATGTCTAGAAAACTTTATCGTAATACTTTGGATTGTTGCATTTGAGAGGGCCATTTTCTTATGAATGATGCTAGGAGAAACAGGGGATATTGAATGTATGAATCAGGTTGAGTGAAACATAATTTTTATCCATGGTTCAATATATGGTTTGCAAAATTCAATATAGATAGACCATTAGATTATTCCACTTATACACATTATGCATGCCAAAAATCACATTGATCCAACAATTCGTTTTTGTATTTTTTAAATATTACAGTTTTGAGATAAACTGTGAATAATTGTCACAACCAGTATTTTGAAAAATTGGCCATTGAATTAATATAATTTTTGCTTATATGATGGTGTATAAGCAGAATATATAATACAACACTAAATTTTTCAAAATACCTATTTCCCATTGGGCTTTACAAATAATTTATCCAACCATAAGTAAGAACGATGTGTAAAGGTAATTTGACCATACATGTATGTCAACTTTTGTTTTATTAATAGTTTTTTTTTTTTTTTTTTTTTTTTAATATTTTTTTTTTAAAAAGGCAAGATTGGGATGGGAGTGCTTGAAACCTAACGTCCTAACTTAACCCAATCCAATTTAAAATATTCTTTTCACAACTTGTCTCAAGTTAGAAAATTACATTTCAACCTCATCTATAATTTGAGTATATATCTTCCAACCCTATTCAAATGAGTGTACAATTAATTACGGGAATTATATTCACAAATAAGTTTATAAATAACAAATATATGTAAAATAATAAAAAGATGATAAAGGCATGTTTACTTTGTGAAAATTTTAATAATTTTTATTTTTTGTAAAATAATTTTAAAATCAGTTTTCATTTTCAGTTTTCAAAATTTAGAAAATATATTATTTTGCAAAAATTAAAATTGTTTTCAAAATTAAAAATAGTGTAAATACATTTACTAAAACTATATATTATCTTTATATGTTTTATTATTTTTATTTTTTGGTTTTACAGTTGGTCTACCTATTTTTTTCTATGTTTATAAGCATTGCCACGATATAATCATTGTTTTCAGTTTTCATGAAAAATACAAAAAAAGTCTTTTTGATGTTTTCACATTTTCTTAAAAACTGAATTCATTTTCTTGAAAATAGTTTTCATTTTTTACAAGTAAGTACGTTTTTTAGGCCGTTTTCAGTTTCTATTGAAAATGAAAGTGAAAATTGTTACAATTTTCACAAGGTAAATAAGCCCTAATAATCTAGCTAAAAATTATCTCAACCCTAAATATATTATTTTTAAATTTTCTTAAATAAAGAGGAATTGAAAAAATTTGCCCTATTCTATTCATTAGCATTTCAAATCACCAATCATATAATAGGTAATAATCTTTCTTTAGACGTGGTGTCATCAATTTAGACAAAATTTTCAAAAATAAAAAGAAAGTTTTCCCTCAAATTTTCATTAAATTTTTTTTTTCTCTCTCTAGCTTTTTTTTTTTTTTTTCTTTTCTTTTCCCCGAAGAACCAAATTGGGGAAATGGGAACCATCCTGCGTGGGAGAAGTAATTTTTATTTATTTTTATTTATATTGAATATTTAAATAGAAGAGAACAAAGAAAAGAAAGAAAACAAGCACTCCTCCCTCTCTCTCGCTCTCTCGCGGACTGTGTGTTCAGGAATTCTTCAGGGGATGCGCTTCGATTCGAGTCCATGCCGTTTCTTCAACAGCTATATTAGTGAGTTTTCTCTATGTGTATATTTACAATATAATGATTACATTTATCCTCTCTATTTTTCACTGATTGCCGTCACTCTCTACTCTCTATACCCTCTAATGCCCGATTCATGTCTACAGCTTTGTAGTTACCTGTTTATTGCTCAATTTTGATGCTCAATCATACTCAAAACCCTAGCTTCAGTGAAATTTGAACTTGCTGTTTTGAAGCTCTTCCATTGATTATTTGTTTCTTGCTCAATTTTGATGCTTAATCCTTGCAAATTTCTCCGGTATATTATTTACTTAATTAAGTGAGATTTAGTGTAGGATTGTTTCAATTAGTTTATGTTTGTTGGGTTAAGTGTTTAAGTTTGGTAAAATTTAGTTGGATTAGGACCTGGGATTTCATGTTGTGAAGTCGGTGTTTGCTCTTATATAATCAAGGTTACTATAGGGATGTTTCTAATTAGTTTGCGGCTAGGTACTTGCTTAATTTTGATCTGTAAGTAGGAGTTTTTTTTTTTTCAATTTATTTTATAGAATTATGCATACACATGATGCATCTGCAAAGGGATGGGTAGTTGTATACATGTGGTGTACAAATTGAGGCTGGAGGTAGGTAAAATATTTGGTTTTTGACCACTAGTTTTCATATTTTTATGTTTCGGTAATGCTTGATGCTACTGAGAGTCAAGGTTTCAACCTTACCAAACTCTAAAAGTGTAGTTGAAGCCAATGGTTGGACCCAGAGAAATTGATAGCTTGTGGATTCTAAATGTAGAAACTGACTACAATTGGGATCATGTCCAATGTGGATTTTGATTTTAGAGTAGGACTTTCGTTATGAGGGAGATGAATTGTATTCGAATTAGGTAAAGTTTGTTCAAAATCATTATAGTTTTGAACTCCGGGTAGTGAAATTTGATTGTTGTAATCGTGAAAGACAAAGTACATAGGACCATTTTTACAATGGTGATGATTGTGGAAGATGACAAATCCGAGAGAGGGGAAGAAATCTCAGCCTGGGGAGTTTGTATCTTTACTACATAATATGATATTGGAGACTTATGCTACATGAAAATTTGTCTGCTTGGATTACAAGAACTGATTGTTTTATTTGTAATTTGGTTACATGTGATAAAGGGACATTCCCTGAATCTTAGTGCAAGGCAAGTGTGACATTGAGTTTTAATGAAAACGGGGGTTTGTTTCATTGTTGACTCTTGAAATACATGTCTACATTCTTGGACAAGTATAAATAAGCTAATCAAGCCTCAGAACCAGAAGTTTCAACAAAGCACTATTTGAATAATACCTTGCTGTTGATTTTTATTGTTCTGTGTGGGCATTGCATTTTGCTTTCAACATTACTGGAAGGGTGAGCAGTATTTGTCTTTCCATTTTTAAAATGTTGGAATAAGTCACTATGAAAACTGAAAAGCAACATTTCCAAAGTGGAAGATCATTGATTTCTCATTGTATACAGTATGCAAGGTGTAAGTTTTTTCCCCCTTCCAGTCTCCAGTATGACATGCGGTCTCAGTTAAAAAATAAGTTATATCTGCTTTTGACCATGTAGAGTCTCTTTCTGAATAGTTCGTGCAGCTAATAGATTGTATAATTATATGGCTGTTTTAGATATACAGGTGCATAGGGTTTGCATTCATGTACGGTCAGGGTTGGTGTTGACTCTAGAATCTTGGTTTTTCTCAGGCACCTAGGAGCCTCAGATACCCTTCATGTTAATCCATCTATGTAATAAATTGTAATTTCTACTATATATATATATATATATACAGAACTTCTAATATCAGGGGCACCTGATGCTTGCCCTCTTGTAGAGCCACTTGCGATAAATTTTTCGAAAAACTGACCGTTGGATTAGATGTTCCTATCATGTATGTCATTTATGCCAAAAATTACAGTCATCCAACGGTTGGTTTTTGAAAAATGTAACTTTGAAAAACTATGACTTTTTTGTTCTTTAAAATGTTATCATTTTTTAGCAGTCTGTTTTCTCAGAAACCAACCGTTGGATCACTGTGATTTTTGGCAGGCATGACATACATTATAGGGGTATCTAATTCAACGGTCAGTTTTCCAAAATTTACCGTGCAAGTGGCTCTACAAGAGGGCACCCGATGCATCAGGTGCACCTGACCATAGCACCTCTGTATATATATATATATATATATATATGAAGCAGTTTATTTTTAACTGGGGAAGAAGATATATGACGGAGCATTTTTAATGGATACACTTCTAATGTCTAGATGATCTGAATTTCACTATTCTCCCAAATAATTTCTCTAAATAATCCATGGGGTTAGAGAATGAGCCCCATGGATCTAGGTGGGAAAGTAGCACAATAGCATTAGAATTAGGTCTCATAGCTGCTTTACTGCTTTAAGCGTAGAGTAGCATAAATTTTGCATGCTTTTCTTTTTTAGGTGATGATCTTTACTGCAATCTCAACTTTGCTTAAGCATTTAGGGGCCTTGTGCAGCTGCTCTTTTGGTTCTTGCCTTATATGCGAACAAACCGTCAGAAACAGCGGCAATATCACTAGTACGAATCTTGATTGCATCTGAAATCTCTTAGGCATCTTCTTTGATATTTCAGTAAAATGTGGCTCTTTTGTCATTTGCAATGCCACCTTAGTTAAGACAAATCTGGTGAGATGTTTTCATCTAGATTCCTTATTTCTCTGTTTGGTTGCTGATAAGACAGAATGAGATAAGAAAATTTGAAATTTTCAGCTATTTTGGGTTGGAATGGCTGTTGTAAGATTACAAATCTTCTTTCACAACCAAACAGAGCATGTCTCTGTATTGGGATGCTTCCGTGTCGTCTTGTCAAGTCTGGACTTTTCAGTGGTTAATGCCCTTTGAAGCATGTGTTTTTCTGTAACTAAAAGATGACATTTTATTCATGATTTGATGTTTTTCCTCCCTCTTTGGATTATTCTTATTGTTGTTGCTTTCTACTTCTCCAGATGAGATTGCTTGTAGGATGGGGTAACTAAGTTCATCATCCTGCTAGAGCATGTTTGTACTTCTTTCTGACATTAAATTTTATTTCCCAAAATCAGCAGAGAAGTCGTTTGTCCATTGCTTATTTTATTTGACTCGGAATTTAGCTTTTGATCTTCATTTTTGAGAACAGAAGACGGGTCCTCCAGCCAGAGAATTAAATGATGCCGTATTTCCTGAACATTGAAGTTTAAGAAGCATCTTGAAACCAATCTCTGCCTTTACTGCTAACAGTGCGAATGTAAGATGGATGACGGTGGGCCACGCGAAAATGGGAGACATAAGATAGATTATTACAAAGGGATGCACACTCCGGTAATAAGAAAGCAACAGATCCTTTTTAATTATTTACCCTTTTTAACAGCTTCATTTGAATAGAAATATGAATGGAATAGCTAGCTCTGATTCCCATTTGTTATTGCAGTGGACTATGATGCCTCAGCACCAGGGGAAGGAACAAAATTCTCTGCCCATGAATAAGAAGATCATGACCATCGTTGCTGAGAGGGATGCTGCTATTCATGAACGGAATATAGCGCTAGCAGAAAAGAAGCAAGCCTTGGCTGAGCGAGATGCAGCAATCCAGCACCGAGATGAGGCAATTTCTGAGCGGAATAATGCCCTAATGGAACGAGACAATGCCATTGCAGCCCTTCAATACAACAGCCAATTAATCCAGCGTGGAGCAAAGCGCATGGAGCACTTGCCAAACCATCCACCTGATGTGGCTGAAACTCCTTACAACACGAGGGAAGTACACATAACTGATGCCTTCCCAATATCAGCCATTGCTTCTGAATCTATCAAGTCCCGTCAAGTAAAGCGAACAAAGGAGAAGAAAGCAATTTCATCTAGGGCCCCAAAGCCATCGCGTAAGGGAAAGAGAGTAGGTGAGGATTTGAATAAGCAAGTCCCTTCTAATGGTACAAAGATGAAGTCCGAGTGGGATAGTCATGATGTGGGACTGAACCTGGTCACTTTTGACGAGTCCACCATGCCAATCCCATTTTGCTCATGCACAGGGTTACCCCGGCAGTGCTATAAATGGGGGAATGGTGGGTGGCAGTCATCTTGTTGCACCACCACCTTATCGAGCTATCCACTACCACAGATGCCAAACAAGCGCCACGCTCGAGTGGGTGGCCGGAAGATGAGTGGAAGCGTCTTTACAAGATTGCTTACTCGGCTAGCAGCATCAGGCCATGATCTATCGATGGCGCTGGATCTCAAGGAGTACTGGGCTAGGCATGGGACAAATCGCTACATCATCATCAAGTAGCCCACAATCAATCTTTGGGGACTGGAACATTTTCAAGCTTCTCTCTGGTTTAAAATATTTCTGATATCTTCTCTTTTATCAGTGTGGCTGGACTAAAATGAGGGCAGAGATGGAGCTTTTTGAGTAGAAGGGTAGTTTTCATCCTCCTTTGGTTGACAATTGTATGTGATTTGACTTGGAACATATTTCCCCTCAGAAGGGGGAAATTTTGTAAACCAAAGGAATTTGTATATGCGGTGGTCTAGCCGGCTGGATCTAAGGGGTCTTGTTTCATTCCCATTTCGCAATTTCAGTCAAATAGGTGTCAACCAGAGACACTTGAAACTACGGAGGCAGATGAGTCACTGCATAATGAGACTGGAATCTTAATGGTCCTAATTAAAAATCATCTATCTACATTACCAGAATGTGTTTCAAGGGTTTGTTTGGAATTTGGAAAGAAGAGGAAAATGAAAGAGAATATTGAAATTTGCTTGAAAATAAGTATTTTTCGCTCTTTTACTTATGCTATTCCTTCACTTTTCCGAGTTCCAAACAAAGGCCAGATGATTACGACTTAAAACTTTGGTTGTATTTTTCTTTACACTTTCCAATTGTATGTAGCCACCTTGGGACTTTTAACAGAATTTGAATTCAAACTGATTATAATTGGACCTATAGTTCATTACTGTGTTTGAAGATTTTATATATATATATATATATATATATTTGCAGATTTTCGTTGGGCTTTGGCTTGGGTCAGACACGAATATATATGGACTTAAAAGGCCCCCCTTGCAAGGCCTAATATTTAGGCCGAATAACTACCAAACAATCTCACATCAATCATAACCCAATCTACACTCAAATTCCTTCAGGAGGTTATCTATCTGCCCTTTTCAAATTTAATTTCTTGGAACTTTTCCCTCCATCATATCTTTATACCTTTCTTCATATCTTCATCTAGCTTCTGCCCATATACTTTCTCCTTTTACTTGCATGAATGCCAATATGAGCCATGAGGAACCACCATTTTGGATTACCAATATCAATGCCTTCTTCCACCTCCCCAACCCAACAATCTTCAAACTCTTCATCATCAGCAGCACTGCCACCTTCTCCTTAGGCATTGCCATGATCGTTGAGTGGGTTTTCCACGGCCAACACCACCCGGGATACCGTTGGATTGTTTACTGTGCTCCATCGATGATCGCCCTTCCCCTTTTTGTGTGGATCATTTGTCTCGCCTTTGCCATTGTTTTGGGCAACAAGGGTCAAATTCTGCATAAGACAAAGCAATCTCTTACTCAGCAGCAGCCTCATCAGGAGATACAAGATGAAGAAGTACAGCCTGAAAAGGCCTTAACATTGCAGGATCAACAAGCTGCAGTGCAAATTCAACCTCTTCCTAATCACCCATCAGACTTCAGATCAATCGCTGAGGCAAAAAAAGGCGAAAATGACCCCTCGGCTTTCAAAAGATCATCATCTGCTCTAGTTTCTTCTTGCACTAGTCCTATCGACAATAGCAGCATTAAGCGTACATTTAGTTTTCGATAATGATATTAAGAAGCTTTGAGTTCTTTTACTGCCTCTTGTAGCATTTGGAAGAACAAATACATGACTGGCAAATTCCTATATTGAAATTTTTGTCTGTCGATTATATTATGCTTTATGAAAACTTTGTTTCAATTACAATCAATGGTTAGAAATATTTTCATTTCAAAATCTGAATACTTTCTTGGAGAGATTGTAAACTTCAAACACCTGCAGCCATGGTCTTCCAAGGATAGCCTAAATTATTGGTCTTTAGTTTTCCTTCTGGCCGGTTTTATGAGAATTCACCTCATGGAGCCTGCTTTAATGGCTGTCCTTTGCATGCCATCAAAATTCAGGTAGAGGTTGTTAGTGGTAGGTCTAAGCAAAGGTCATTGAAGTCTGCTTTGTTATTATAAATCAGAACTAGTTGGAAATTGCCTTTAATGCATGCCAAGAGTCTCTAAAACATAACACCACAATGAATGAAAATAGTGCTAATCACTGCTACTAGAGATGTAAGCATGAGCTTCTTGTTTTTTGATGTGTTTTTTTTGGAAGAGGTATTTCCGTATTTGGACCTTCAATTCAATTAATTATCGAACATATGTAAGATCGCTGCTCATTTTGCATCTGTTAATGCTTCAAAAAGTTGAACATGAGCTTTGCCTCAATAATTCATGTCTCTCCCTCTATGAGATGAGTTTCCAGGTTCCATCCATCCCTCATGGATGAGGTTCTTAACTCATTTGTTGCTTCCTTCCTGTCCATTAACAACTAACGACTAACTCTAAAAAATTAAAAATGTATATCCTCTAGCAAAAAAAGAAAAAAGAAAGAGCTTCAAAAAGTTCAATTAGGGGCCTATAGGAGAAGTCAAACTTAAGACCTTTTAATTCTGTTTATTGAGACATAATATATGTGTCAAGATTCAAGACCTGCTATTCTTTTTGTTTCTTGTGAGTTTGAGACATAGTGTTAAAAGGCCAACTATTCTAGTTTATGAAGTTGTATTCATTGAGCCTTATTAACTCAAGTAAAAACCTAACTTGGGCATACGAAATTGACCAAAATTGCAATCTCCCTCAGCTCGGCATCCATGGCCTTAAAAGAATAAATACCTTAGCTTATTACCCAATAGCATGAAAAAAATGCTACCCTTATCAATTAAAATTTAAAAAAAAAAAAACTAAAGTAATAATTGATGTGACCATTGGGGCTAACTTAGTGGTGAGGGTGTAAGGGAAAAGGGTTAGGATTAGAGTACGTCAAGTGGTCAAATCTCCTCCAGTAAAAAAATAAAAATAAAATAAATAATTGATAGTGTTGTATCAATTATTACATTAATTTTACAAATAAATAAATAAATAATGAAAAAATGAGTCTCGCGAAGGATAACACATCTCTACATAAAATTCACAAGAATTCCTAGACCAAAGAGGACTGGAGTGTCCAAAACTCCAAGTTGAAAGAATATTTAGATTAACACTAGTACAGGGAGCACGTGCCCTCCGGAGTTAAGTTGCAATTTAAAGAAATGTTAGCTAAAATATATAATAGATCACATGTAGTCAGAACTTGAAATTAACAACTAATCATATTAATTGGTGAACCATTAATTAATATTATGTAGAAAACCAGTAATTGGTGGTTGTTTATTCTTACAACATTAAAAGCATGAGGTATATTGATTTTGTAGAAATATTTGTACAAATTTGTTAGGGAATAACATTTGAATCATTATATATGTGTGTGCGTGTGTTTGTGTGTGTGTGTATGATGTTTGTGTATAAATATTTGTATGGAAATGAAATGAGTATAATATCTGGTACTTGATTTTTATACATATCATAGTCAGGTATACAGTGGTAGTAAATGAGATTTACATCTGGTATATACAAATATTAGAAATATTTTCACAACTTAAATCTTGAACTTTGAAACAAGTGTTTGAAGCATAAAAGCTCCAAATCTTCTCGGACCTTTGAGACTTCATTCCCTTGTAGAGTAAAAAGGTTGCACAACTTTCTTCGTCTTTGGATGAAAAAGTCGAATGAATCTCTTCATACCAAAGAATATTTTTTGGAATTCAGATTGCTTGGAGAGGCATGCTAGCAAAGTTTTCTCTGAAGCATATGTGCTAAAATATAGAACCGACTGTTTAGAGATACAAGTTGTGGCAGCAATCACGACACAACTATAATATACCTAAATAATCTTTTAAAGGATCTTTAGTTATCTGATCGAAAAGCATATTTAGGGGATCCAGACGGTGATCCATTAGCATGAGATTATAAAGGATCTATAGTTATCAACGGGAAAACAAGAGTGTGATGAAAATGAGGAAAAGCAAGATGATGATGGTAAGATTAGATTTCCTTACTTAGGAAATCATAGTTTCAGATCATCTTTCAAGGTGATTATCCTATACTTTAGGAGACCCTGAATGACAACCTTTAATTTATACCTTGCTTTGCTATGAGCTCTTGTGAGTGCTATTTTTAATAATAGAACTTGAAACCGAGAAAGTGAATTCTCGGTTGATAAACAGAAGAGAGTGAGCACAAGGTAGGAGGGAGAAATGATAAGGACTTGGAAGTCAGCAAAATAAATTATATGATAAAAGGTGATTTAGCTTCTCTTGCCACATCTAACAGTGGAGATTGAAGCTAACATAAATCCCTAAGGTGTGAGGATAGACAAAGATGTTTCTAATGGTAATGATAGAAGAAAGTTTTTCTTCTAATGGAGTTAAGAGTAGGTTTTGGGCATAAATTTAATGCATCGATAGAATGTGAAAATGATTTTCATTAATCAGCAAGAGATGATGTATGGGAACGAAGGACATAAGGATAGACTGGAATGAGTAAATGGAAATGGGAGATCTAAGTTTATAACCAGAAATTTGACTATTCGTCTGAATTGAAAATTCAAACCGATTTGAAATGACTGTAAAGCAAATAGACTACTTTTTGAAATTTTGGTGCAAACATGGACGTAGCCACCATGGGGCAAGGGTGGGCAACTGCCCACCCTGACATTTTGAAAAAAAAAAAAAAAATCTATATCATTATCGCGTTGAGCTATTTTATTCCGTCGTTAATTTGTAACTTCTTAAGCTTAATAGTCGTTTCATTGAGGGAAATACTGAATTGCTTCTTAATGTGGCATGCTTGAGGCCAGATGATTATTTTTCTGCTTTTAACAAACAACAATTGATTCGCTTAGCTACACATTATCAAACAAACTTTTCTGCATTCGATCTTGCTATGCTTGACAATCAACTTGATAATTATGTTGTTGATATGCGCTCTTCTAGTGACTTTTCACAATTGAAAGAGATTGGTGCTTTAGCTCAAAAAATGGTTGAAACAAAAAGAAACATAGTATATCTATTAATTTACTTGATTTTGAGAATGACACTTATCCTTCCAGTTGCGACTGCCACTGTAGAGAGGGCATTTTCTGCAATGAAAATTGTGAAGAGTCGATTGCGCAACCGGATTGGCGATCAATTGATGAATGATAGCTTGATTGGATATATTGAGAAAGACATACTTGATGGCATTGATAATGAGGTTATCATACAACACTTTCAAAAAATGAAGACTTGAATGGGACAATTGTAATCGATTAGTGAATATTTTATTAATATGAATTATTTTTTGATGATATATGTTTCTTTTACTAGTGTTTTTGTGCTTTTGTGCATTAAATATAGATAATTTATTAGTTTTAAGAGATACTTTTCATGTTACTTTTAAAAGATGAAACCTTAAATTTTATTTTTTTTAGAGTTTCGCCCACCCTAACTACAAATCCTGGCTATGTCCCTGGGTGCAAATACTGTTTACTTTTTGACAAAAAGGGAGATTTTCTGAAATGTATTCGACTGATTGGAATTGTCGGTAATGTGGACAAAATTTCTTTTTGAAAAATGAGTACGAGAACTGTTTACTTTTTGACAAATAATCAATTTTCTGAAAAAACGCGTCTGCAGATACTGTTGTTAGATTTCTTTATTCAAAAGCTAGATTTATTTGAGCAATAGTGAATTTTGATGTCTGAAATCAATGTTTTTAAATACTCTTCAGAATCGCACTCTACATCTTTCGTTCATCAAAACACTCTTGAATATTTCTCAAGTTCTTGGAATGACATTATCATCTTCCGTTAACATGATTCCTAATTTAAATAAAAATTTGGAGGCTCAAATTTCTCAACCTTTTGTTGTTCCTTCAACTAAAAGGATGCTAGCGCAAAGGTCTGATACAGAAGCTTTGTACGAGGCTCTTGCACTCTGTTCGAGAACTACAAGTTCTGTTCAAAACTTAGTTCTGCGCCTAAGTGCTAGGTCAGCAGAATTGCGGGCCAAAACTGCAAAAATTGAGAATCTACAACAATTACTTAAGGAGACTCAACTGAAAAATATGATATTAACACATGAGAATAGAGAATTAAATCATAGGCTGGATTCATATGCTAAAGAATTGAATCCAAAGATTACAGAGTTAGAGCAGTTTAATAATCAGATTAAAGAAGCATAAGAGAAAATTTTGGAAAAACTACAAAAAGTGTCTGTAACTGTTGTTTCTGCTTCTCAAAATAATCTTACTCTGTAATGTATATGAATAATATTTTAATTTTTTTCATTATTTAATTTGCAGGTAATTGTTATCTCTATGATCTATGTGGGATTCGTGTGTGTGTATAAAGTGTAGTCATTTGGAAAGGGTAAAATGATTTAGGAAAAATAATCTAACATTATAATGGAGTCGTGGAATTAATAAAACAAGACAATGGTCAAAGTGAGTTCATTTGTTGGAAATATCATTAAAACACAATCTTACTGTTCACTTAAGTGAATTGAAATCACTAAAGACCCATCTTTTTTCTTTCTCCATCTTTCAAATTTTTTTTTTTTTTAAAAAGAAGAAAAAAAATCAGGGGAGAAGAGAAGTCATGAAAGAAAAAAATATAACCTAATAAATCAATCACAAACTGGGAATCAGAAATGTCCACCCACAAAATAAAGCAACTACCCAAGCCTCTTTTATATAAGTAGGATTGCTTAAAATAATTGTAGAACATATGGCCCCATTTTATACAATTGATTTATATATATATTTTTAATTAATACCACCTAACGTCCAATATAGCCAATCAATTTTCTTGCATGACCCACTGTGCCCGTGTGTTATTTTTTTTAATTAACATATTGGCTAGTCTTATTTTGTGTAAGATTATGTTATATATATATATATAGCTGCTATGCTCTTCATGTTGAAGACATCAATGAGATAGATCAAGAAATTGGACAAGGTGCCAATGGCTCCTCACTTTTCAAAGGTTTCATTCCCTGAAATTTTAGCAAATGGGTCACTTAGAAATATAATATAATCGTAATAACAAAAGATTGGTATGAAACCAAAACAAAACAAAACAAAATAAACACAAAAACAAAATATATATATATAATGTCTTTCTTAATTTCCTCAACATCGATCTATATATCATCTTACCTATAATAAAGGGTATGGCTTTAATTCCTCTGTAGTTAATTTCTGGCTCATCAGTTGTAACTGCAGCTTTCTCATTCTTCTCCATGGTTTCTCTCTCAGCTTTTGCCTCTCTTTCTCTCTTTCTTCCTTCTACTTTTGCTATGTAATCATAGTCTTTTATGTGGATCATAGGTGGGACATGCACTTTACGACTTTTGTCTGTTAACAGATGTCATCAGAATTGAAATAAGAATTACCAAAAGACCGGGGATAACAAGCCAACCAAATAAACAAATCAAGGGCAAAACTGGGATTTCATATGCCCATGCACAAAACAAAGCAACTACCCAAGCCTCTTTTATATATGTAAGATGTAAGATAAGATAAGATAAATTAATTTTCCCTTTTACGAGTAGGATGCAGGATTTGGTAAAAAAGTGTCATTTTATCTGATACTATTGTATTACATGTATTACTGTTCACACAAAAAATCGTCATTTTTGTACATGGCTATTTTTGGGAATAAAATATGTGGGTGGTTAGTGATTAATTGGGAGCAAATAAATGGTAGCCACATAATTTATAGTAAAATTACTACGGCTAATTAATTAGCTATGGTAAATTGATGATGTGACCAATTAATTTGTTGTTATTAGGTGGTTAGTAGATAGTGGGTGTAACACCCCGCACCTCGCCAAGTAACAATATTGTCCGCTTTGCCTGCACACGCAACGTACGCGCCCATACACGCATGTCCGTTCATGTGACAAGCGCACGACTTTACTTTCTCGGGTTGCCCCTTAAAAAGCGTTGTTACTAGGAGATGTTCGGCGTTTACTTATAAGGCTAGTCACTCCCTCTCTCTTTTCCGATGTGGGAGTCAGAACCTTACAATCCACCCTCTTTAAAGGGGGGCTACACGTCCCCGTGCAGTAGCTTGCGAGCCTCCAGCCCACCCACCTACACGCGAGCACGGCAAGAACCCACACTCGGATCAAATGGGAGTCAGCTCTGATATCATTTGTAACACCCCGCACCTCGCTAAGTAACAATATTGTTCGCTTTGCCTGCACGCGCAACATACGCGTCCATACACGCACGTCCACGTAACAAGCGTACGGCTTTACCTTTTCAGGTTGCCCCTTAAAACACGTTGTTACTAGAAGATGTACGACATTTACTTATAAGTCCAATCACTCTCTCTCTCTTTTCCGATGTGGGATTCGGGACCTCATAGTGGGCCACTAATTAATTAAGAGTAGGACATGTGTCAAAAGTAATTGTGAAGAAGCTACTAGTGGGCTTTAATTTTAGGAATGAGTTATGTCACTAACTATCAATTTTAGCATATGTATTTGTAGCAATTTGACAGGTGGCAGCTTGCAATAGAAGAATCCATAATAAATGGGGCAAGAAAGTCTCATTAGGGTCTGGAAGGTCTTGATGGGGATTCTACACGTGGTGAAATCAAATGTGGAGAAGTTGAATTCAAGTAGGAAGCTATATATGGCAAAAGAGGGCGAATTAAGGAGACACACGTGGGAGCAGTTATCTTAAGGGAAAATTATCCAAAAGTCCCATTTTGAGTTCTTTTTTATCTAAAAGTTCCATCATTTTTTCAATTTACTCAAAAGTCCAAATTTAAGTTTTTTTTTACCTGAAAGTTCAATCACATCAGTTTTCCAAGCACTTCCAAAAAACATCTTTTCTGCAAAATAATTAGTTTCTGCAAAATCAAAGAACAAACTGATGCGTTTCTCATTAAAAAGAATTTTTGGGTAAACAAAACTTATAAATAGAATTTATGGATAAACACCCCTTATCTTAAATGCTAAAATTAAAGAAGTGGCTTTACGTGTCAGCAAATTAGGTGCTAAATTTAAGACATGTTGGAGCAAGTGGGAATATACATACACATGGCAAGATTAGCTAAATTGAAGGAATTGTGGTAGAATACATAACTGATCAATAGCATGAATCATGGAACTGGCAGTAACACGCTGCAACATTCAAGGAAGTGCAACAACTCATTATCATCCATTAGTGGCCTTGACCAGCAAGTATTCAGGCAACACAAGACCATGATCGAACATGCACCTCACTAGGCCATGATCGTGAAGTGGAGAACATGGAGTAAGACAGTTACTCAAGGGCGAGTCTATAAAACGAAGAAGAATGCAGCAAATTCAATCCAACAATCAAGCGCAATGCTTGTCAAATCAATTTTCATCTAATTTCTTAGTCAAGCACTGTTACAAGTTTTTCCAATTTTTCAGATTCTAGTCTTTCCTACAAACATCCAGTTTATTTCAATTCCAGTCAATCATCTAATTTCAATTCAAGTCTGTAAGCAATTTCAATTCCAGCAATTTCTGTTACCATTGCAGCAATTTTAATTCAAGTTCAAGTAGGCCAATTCAAACAATGTCTTCTTTCAATTTAAGTCGGTCTATTTTCAATTCAAGCACAGTAAATTTTCTTTTCAATGCAATTTTCATTTATGTTCAAGCATGAAACTAATTTCATTTTCAATTGTCAATTTCTATTCCACTACACTCAATCTCAAATCCCAATTCAATTCATTTTGATATTTAGACATTCATGGTAAGAACCCACGAGAAACCTACTCTTTATCTCTCGTCAATTGCCTAATTCACAAAATTTAATAGTGACCGACTTGTCACTAAGGCCTTCTAATCTTAGTATCGGCCAAGAGGTGCCGAGGGTCATGTTCTAAGCGATCTTCTTGTCCAAAATATGCATCACACAATGATTTGACGTTATCATCAACTCGATCATTACTTATATTAAAAATATATTTTTGTTGATTCACGTTATTATCAACACTGTAGAAGAAACAAAATTCCACGCTGGTAATCACTTGGATAGTATGAACGGAAGATTTTATAATATGGCAACACTTATGAGACTGACCTTTCTACGTCGACGTGTTGAATTAAAACCCAATTAAGATAATTAGACTCCACGTACTCCCCAACTAACGATATTAAATTTAAGTAAGGCACATGCGATTCCTTAATGATATTAAATCAATACGTACGAACTTTTGTGATTAAAATTCCTTAAGGTTTTTAAAATTTTGTGATTAAAAAAGTTTGCAAAATATCTAAATTGTATAGAAATGATATTAAATCAATATGTACGAACTTATAAAATTTTCATTTTATGATTTTTTTGAAAAAAAAAAAAAGAGTAGTAAAAATATTAGAAAAACTATATTTATTTTTTGTATTGGAAATAAGAAATAGAAAGTAATTTATTTGGTATTTTATAGTAATTAGTTGTTTTAAAAATCATGTTTTATCTAAAAATGAATAAGAATTTGAAAGAAATTTAATTTAATTAAGAATATTATTACTTTATTTAGTATAATTTCAAATTAACAAAATTTTATTGATGAAATTCAGTAAGATTTTATTAGAAAATTTGAGTTATACTTAAAAATAAATTAATATTCATAATTAATTTTAATTTAATTTTATTTAGAAAGCCTATTTAGTGTGATGGGTGGAATTTTAAGAGATAATGTCTATTTATGTACCTTTATAATTATATAGGGATATTTTGGTCAATTAAAATACTTTCTCTCATTCACAATTTTATGTATAGTATAGATTTTCTATATAATATAGATATAGATTAACTCTCAATTAATATTTTTCCTAGTATATATATATATAAATATGGGGACGATTTATGGCCACAAAATTTGGGTAAAATTTTGAGACAACTTTTATTAATTTATGTGGAAGTTTTATTTTGATTTTTGATAAACCAACAAATGGATTTACAAGTTCATTTCATATACAAATTGTCTGTTAAATATCAAGTCTATATGAAATTAAGTACTGCTTTATCCAGAAATGTGAAAAATTTTATGGTTGAATTTAAATATTTACGAATCAAATGGCTACTAATGTCCCAATAATGTAATTTTCATTTTTGACATACAAATATATAATCCAATGATCGATTTTTTAAAATATAATTCTAAAAATAAATAAATAAATTATTCTTGGTATAAAACTAAACAACCTAATAAAAAAAAAAAAAAGAATTATTAGACATTAATATGGGTAGGTTCACTTTATGCTAAGGTATGATATTTTGAAAGAAAAACATAAAAAAAATTGACGGCGTAGATCTCTCACACGTGGCTACCAACTATATGTGAACTTGTCCTCATGTTCTCTAAATATATGAGCCCCACAAACCTTCCCAAAAATCTACGTCTCAAACTTTTGATTCAAAAAGACAACTTTTTCCAAAGGCAGAAGAATCTCATTCTATAAATCCCTTTTTGGTCTCTCTCTACTTTGAAACTCCATCTTGTCAGGACAGAATTTGATACGCTCAAGGATTTATAGCTTTGAAACGGCATCGTTTTTGCAGCAATGGAGTTTGGTTTTCCTGTCAAGGGACGAAAATAAAGTATACTATTAAGGCCTTTAAAATCGTAACAAGTCATCATTTTTCATGATCTAATGGTCCACATCAATGAAGATAAATTCGAAATTTTGAGAAAAAAATATTCTTAAAAATAAATTTTTTTTAGTAAATTATATAAACCGTTGGATCATAAAAAATATGACATGTCATGATCTTGAAGACTTTAACAGGGTACTTGCTTCTTTTCTCTTTACAACAAAACAAAACTCCACCGTTGGTGACAAAAATGGAGAATGAGCTCTCATCCTCTACTTTGAAGGCCCATCTAGTCAAGACAAAATTTGATACGCGCAAGGAACGATTAGTTTTGAAACGACGTCGTTCTCAATAGGTTCCAACAACTGCACCGTTAGTGACAAAAAATGGGCTTTCCTTTTCGCATTAATGGGTTTGCATATTATATGTGGGCCGTGTCAAGGGGACCAAAAAATAAAATGTGGGCCCAACGATAACTTTTTGGTGTTGACAAGTGCTTCATTTGGAGTGGATAAGCTTTCCATTTCTCCTTGAAGCACTAAAAAGTCGCCACGTGTTTGTAACAAAGGTAAGATCGATCCCTGTCAACACGTGTCTGTCCCTTCGATTAATTAAGTGCAAGTCAACTTGATGACGTCATAATTGGACTGAAACAGCCGCGTGTAAAGTTCCCCGCATTCGACGGGGAGGTGTAATCACAAGACGGAAATTGGGGAGACTGGAGGAGAGACCTATTATTGTAAACTTCATCCACGTGCGGCACGTGCCTGCCATGGCGCCAACTGCCGTTTGCCTCTGCTCCATTTTTTTTCCCCCCTTTTCTTTTAGGAAAAAAAGGAAATTACACAAAACTCCCTTCTTCTAGAGATTAATGTTAAAAACCTTTTCACACTTTGAAATTGAATAAATAAATATATATTATAGGTCATGACCTATTAAAATAGCATATTTTTCTATGTTCAAAAAAATAAAAATTGAGATTCGAGTGTATAAAAATGCAATAATACTCATTTATTAATTTAACGAATAATTAATGAATTTTATCTATTCATGATTGCAAAACTGTCTTAGATTAAAATTTTGAATAAATAACTCATTTCAATATACAAATTGAACGAATAACCTTTTTAAATCACGTGCACAGTGATGCTTATAGTGATACGTTGTAGCGATGCATAGCATTTTTCTTATTAAAATAATGCTAAACATAACTTCTCTCTTACCATTGGTTGCATCAATATATTTTATTTGATTAATATACATTATTATGCTATGAGATGGTAAAAAAGGAACAGTATTTATAGCAATACTATTTTTAAAAAAAATATTTTCACTAATTAAGCAGCCGTGTGTATATATATATATATATATAGAAAAGGTTGAAAACCCTTAATATTTAATATTTTACTTCAATAGTGTATGTGAACAAACTTTGAATTGCAAGTGAGGTAGGCAAATTGAAAGTAAGGTAGGCAAATTACCAATAATCACTGTTAAAGCTATTGATGTTGGTATTTGGTAAGATAAGATCTTGTCTCATATTGGATAAGGATGATGATCAAGTGAGAATGGGGCTATAAATTTGCCAATTGCCAAACATTCCCAATACCATGATCATGATCAGGATTAACACAGTTGCTCATTTTTCCTCTAATAGAAACATGTCATTAATTGGCACCTCCACTCAATGAGTGGAGGAATATTGAGAGTTTTTGCTCCCCCTTTTTGTGGTGCTAACTCAACGTATTAGTCGGCATACATGAATTTTAGACCATTTGCCATGAGATAGAATCTGAAAATTTGCTATCAACATCCACATTTGGCAGGTTGCTTTTGCCATGTCTCTTTTTTTAGGGACACTGTGTCTCCACAATTTTGATAAAATTTTATGAAAAATCACTTTTGGAGATTATCTCTTCACGTACGTATTTCTTTAAAGTTATGTCAAAATCAATTATTGACATACTAGAAGTGATTATAGTAATAAAAATTAAGGGGATAGTCTTAATTAGTCATCGTATACGTACCCTTTTAAGCTATCTAAAAGTGATTATCACCCATCTCCTTTTTTTTGTTTTCTTGGTTCAATGATGAGGGATATTATGTGCCAGTTTACGTGCACCAAATTAAGTGTTTTCTACGGTCCGATCAAAGACAAGTCATCCACGTGATTGTCAATCCGTCATTTAAAGAGACGAGTGATAATTCTCGACAAAACAATTCCATATGCATGAAAATTTTCCATCATCTTTTATACATAATCGGAATGGAATAATTTAAATTGAATTTGATTTGGGTGTTACGCTTAAGTTGGAAGTAATCAAATTCATATGAAAATAATTCAAACTTTGCTTTTTTATAAGAGAATCGTCCCATTATTGATTTGGAATTTTAAATGTTTTGTCTTGTCAATCAATTCGTGGATTTTTTGGCAAAAAAGAACAAAATCATTGATTAAAAACCATAATCTCTATCTATTAAACAAAGCATAATTTGGGTATGGACAGGGGTAACTTGCTGGGTCAAAATAAAGAAAAGTGACATGCCACTAAAAGGAGATAGATTGTTCTGCAAGTTAGGGTTCCTTGGTACAATTTTGGACTCAACCGTTCCCTTACCAAACAGAAAAGTTAAGGTGTATTGGGTATTTGGGTTACATTTTTCTATTTGTCCATCTGCTGTGAGACAGTCTCCTTATTCTTTTTATACGCCATCAACTCTCTCGTTATTAATTATTTAAATCACACAATTTAACAATTGAACTACATCAGGGTGGGAAGGGTTTAATGGAAAGAAATAGACTATCTCACATTGCATAGCTCATAAGTCCGATCAACTTCTCGGCCCAAAAAAAAAAAATTTGTGTTCAAAAAATATAAATGGAGCCAAAAATATTTTAAGCCAATAGTTGGCAAGAAATTAAATCACTAGGGCTAGTGCAATTGGTGATTAATTATAGGGGAATGGAGTAAGATCGATTAAGCTAGATCATTAATTCCTGTCCACTGTAGCCTAAAAAAATTTGGCAAGAAATTTCGATCAATTAGTAATATGAAGTTTGAAGAGAAAAAAATATCAGGGGTACATGATTTAATCTGGTGCGCGCAAACTGGCCTAGGATATCGAAAAAAAATTATCAAACCTTTATTGATATTATTTAAAAAATAATAAATAAATACAATTTTGATTGACAAGTAAAACATCAAACCTTAATTGAAATTATTTAAAAAATAATAAATAAATTCAATTTTGATTGACAAGTAAACCACAGGGTATTTTATGATATAATTTTGTACATACAATGATAAGACTCTTGTAGATTCTTGTATCCAAGGTAAAGTGTGGGAAAATATAAAAAGGGTTTGTCATAATCGCTCTCTTGCTTTATCTTTACCAACAAGAAAAAGTAAAGATTAAAGAGTAAGAAAAAGGTGGGCAGGGTAGAAGATGAAAGGATTAATAGCACTAAATGTTCAAGAAGTCAATTACATCGCATTACTTTTGACATTTTTAGTGATTATTTACCTTTTAACACCTGCATGCACCTCAGAATTAGCCACTAATCAATAACTAGATATTTCAATTCCATAATTTTATATTCCCAACATGCCAAGGATTCTATTTTTTTGCTATACAGGTATATTGGGTCAGCTTATGCACACCAAACTAAATCCTGCACTCCGAACAAAGCTTTCGAACAAGGCTTGCGTTTTGCGGTCCGTAATTCAGGATATTAGTAGTTAGCGGGAGTCGAACCCAGACAACTTGGCAATGATTCATTCCAGTTTTCAAGGAAATTTTATTAAAACTCTCTCTCTCTCTCTCATGAAAAAACCATTGTGATCATATTCTTGGAAGTTTTATCATCTTACAATTGCTCTAAATTATTATACTTCAACGCACAGGGTAGATTTTGGGTTATGCTTACTGTGAGAATGTGTATTTATAGTGTCTGAGATCCTGACCTTTACAAACAGTAAAAAAAAAAATGAAAAAAAATAAAAAAATAAAAAAAAAATAAAACAGATTGTTGAGGATATATATCATAGGATTATATGGACTCCTAATTGTTGAGGATATGAGCTATAGGACCACATCTTAATTACAAGGTTGGTGTTAAATTGACCGTCTCATTTACTACCTTCATTTATCGTCTCTATCACATGGAACGAATTTAATTTTAGGTAAAAAATGTAAGAAATATGGTAAATAGGGTTACTAGAGGAACACGTGCAATTTAATTCATTTCAGCCTATTTGTTGTTTTAAGTTATTCATCATATAGTTAAAAATAATAGTAACTATTATTTCAAAAAATGAAATTTGAATCTATAAAACCCAGGAAGGTAGCTCAGATGGGTGGGTTTCGGCGTACCAAGTCCGCTCCCCGTTTCGAGTCTTCTGGGCCACCTATTCAAGATATTTGCCTTGCGTCTTAACCGGTGTCCGTGGTTAGTAGGGTATTGCGGTCACCCGAGTGATTAGTCGAGGTGCACGTAAGCTGGCCCGGACACCCTCGTCATTAAAACAAAAAAAAAAATTGAATTTTTTCCAACTATTGAAATTGCTTTGATAGTAGCTATTATGAGGTCAACAACGTAGGTTTAAATCCTATAGCATATTAAAAAATAAAATAATTTTTTTAATAAAAAATAAAATAAAAATTGAACCTTAAGTTTATCCCCGAAGGAAAGAGATATATCACCTAAATTAAAATAATGGTAATATATTCATTTAAAGTTATGAAGTGATTATTTAACATGATCTGCTTGAAAAGGGTCATGACTCATGAGCACGAATTAGGTGACAATCACATTAACAAACTTTGAAAGGACCTATCATACCAACAAAACCCACCTAATTACCATGAAAAAGATAACAGAATTTGAAATTTGACATACAAAAGAAAAAGACATTTATTTTTCTTTCTACAATTAAGCCCTCCTACAATCATGTGTACCTAATAAAAATGTTACAAACATTTGCCGATCCAATTACCTTGAGGTAAACCCAATGGTGGGTAGTTTAGTGGTTTAGCAAGTAGGGTTAAAGGCGTACCAAGTTACTTGATTCTAGGTTCGACTCCCACTAACTACTAATATCCGGGGCCACGGACTGCAAGGCGCAAACTTTATTTCGAAAGTCTTGTTCGGGATGTAGGATTTAGTCTGATGCGCACAAGTTGGCCCAGAATACCTGTATAGCAAAAAAAAAAAAATTCTTGAAGTAATAATCTTGTTATAGCATATTTTTATAACATATATCCCATGTAAAATGTAAATATGTAACACCCAGTAAGGTTTTTTTTTTACATTAACTAATGTGGAATGAATGATTAATTATCAAATAAAATTAAAATATTAGAATATACATCATTGATTAATTTTGCTAATAAAATTAATCATAATATTTTACTGCTACATATATAAAAATAAAAATAAAAATAAAAAATCAGAACTGATCAGATCCAATTTTCAAAATTCTCAAACAGACGAAGTTCCCAAACAGGCTTTTACAAACAAACATAAAACCTAAAATCACACAAAGCTTCTTGTTTGGGCTTCACCCAATGGCTTTAAAAATTAAAATTTAAACAATTGGTCCACTCTAAGGGAACATAAGCTGTTTATTGCAAAGCTATACCATTAAATTGAAAGACAAAAGGGGAAAAAAAAATCCATTCTTAGCATATAAAATTCAAAAAATAGATTCATATCTCACTACTATAAATAAGGACAGATAGCCCCACTCGCCCTTGTAGAAGTGAAATCAAATCTATACCATTTAAGTGGTGGGTCCCATTAGTTATGGATGCCCTAAATGTGCACTAAAAGTTCTAGGGTACACTGAAGACCGGAGGGGATTGGGATTTGGGGAGCTAAAGTTAAAGAAAAGTTAAAAAATGAAGGTTCCTTCTTGGGTTTACTAAAGAATTCTCTCATTTAGAACTATTACATCGATGAATTCTTTCATGTAACCCACGAGAGTTTGTCTGATGATAAAGAGATAAGTTCATAAGCTGTAAATTTAGATATTTTAAATTCGAAACTAATAAAACTCTATTAATTAATTATTATTCAAATTTATTAGTCTGGGCGTTATATGACCCTATGGAGCGGAAACCTCGTGTGGGAAGCGGGAATTAATTGGGCCCTGACAACTCAAACACCTCGTTGCTTGGCAAAAAATAATAATAATAATAATAACTAAAAATAAAAATCCTCTAATCATTCTATTTACAAGATTTCATTAAAGAATATTACACAATTTAATCACGTGTCAATCAAATTTAAAATATTTAATCTTTTGCATTGAATATAGTTTGATCAAATATTTTTTGTAAATTTTGAACAACAAATATGTTTTCCATTTTTAACCTTTTTTGTTTAATAGAACTTATGATGGTGGAATAGACTCAATGTTATAAATTCGATGATTTAGCAAAGGTTGTGAATATTTTTTGGACAGGCAAACGTCTCGACTTGTGTATTTGAAATAATGGAGAGAAAAAAAGAATTCATAAGATCATAACAACTAACGACTGATAGGAATAATGGTTAACGTCTCTGCTTTTATGGGATAAGGTTCTATATTCTAATTCCTATGGATGAGAACTCACCAATTTGTTATTCTCTTTCCCATTAACAATTAATTACTAACTCTACTATTGTATATGATTTGGGCAAAAAAAAAAAAAAAAAAAAAGGGTAAAAAAAGTTTTTTTTTTTTTTTTTTTTTTTTTTTTGGGTTTAAAGATAAAAGTTTTTCTAGTACTAAAAAATGGGGATAGATTCATTTTACCCTAATTCTAATATACCATGGACAATACTTTAAAAAAAAAAAATTGATTTGTTGAGTTCTTTTCTCATATAGATACTTACACGTATAAGTTTATATGAGGGTTTGAGCTTTTAGCCAATATGGGAGAGGTATTTTAAAAAATAATCAATGGATTTGATATTCTTTTTATGCATATCATGCATTTCAAAAATTATAGCGATCCAATAATCAGTTTTGTAAAAAATATTCGACAATATACAACGATGAAAAATGTCGAAACTTTTCAAAGTTTATAATTCAGAAATCAATCGTTGGATTAGAGTGATTTTTAGTATATAGGATATAAACATATATGGCATTTACAAGAAGAATATGTATTTAACTGTCAATTTTTTAAAATACTAATCTTACATTTGATAAAACTCTAATGTTCATGATAAATTATATGTGTACCTATAAAAAAAAAAAATTACTGTAGTATTATTTGTTTGTAAAAATAAAATAAAATAAAAATAAAAGAAAGAATATTGATTTGCCTGTGTTTTTCATGCTTCCTTAGGCGCGCGTGCAACTCGTAGACGACATGTGAAAGTTTAATTAAACTTGTAAAATGGGCAAGTAAAATAATATCTAGAGAAAATTATTGCTATATAATCTGCGGTGATAGAGGAGAGGATGATTGACTAAATGCGGTCGGAATGAAATTGAAATGTATGCAAAATTCAAATTCCACTCAAATGAAATTCCTATTAAATTCACGCGTAGCAGTCATGAAATCCGTGCTGTAGTCGTCGTCGGCCTAGAGTGCGAGAGACAGAGAGAGTAAAATATAGAGAGAGAAAGAAAGACGAAGGGAGAGTTTTAGAGAGAGAAAGTGAGAGAGCCTGCGCCTGCTGCTGCTTCGTTAAAATCGTCCAGGAAAAATTAGCTTGTTTTGTAAGCTTCTGCTAAATGTGGCGGAGAATTTAGAGTGATCTCTTTGCTAAAGTACGCCGGCGTCGGCCATTTCCAGTGATTCTGTCGATTCATGCTTGAAATGACCGATTCGTTTACGAGGTATTGTCACTCAAGTGCTTCTTCTGTTTGTTCTGGAATAAAATCTTGCGTTTTTTATATTGTGATTTTCTCCATGTTTTCATGCCTTTTTTGTGTTCATTTGCAGATTCTAGAGTTTTGTTCTGATTGCTTGTATTGTTTGGGTGTTTTTTGTATAGAAAGAACTGAGCTGAAATTGAATTGGGGTTTTAGAGCTTTGTGAACTTAGTAACTTAGTGTTAATTCAAGGGCATTATATAGTTGTAGCAAAATGGGTGACACTGAAGAAGCTAATATTGATATGATGCAAAGACTTCAATCTTCATTTGGGACTTCATCTTCTTCGATTCCGAAACAACCCTTATCAATGAACCAACTTGATATACCCCACTTGAATACATCTCAATTCCGTGCACCTATGCGACATTTTCCGCAGAATTTTAGTGCTGAGAGTGGCAAAAGAGCCGGTATCCCGCCGTCTCACCCGCATCAGATCCCACCCATTTCACCATATTCGCAGATCCCGGTGTCCCGGCCGGCGACCCAACAAATGGGTTCGCAGAATTTTAGTCCAGGGCCGTCTCATTCACGATCTTTATCTCAGCCATCGTTTTTCTCGCTTGATTCGCTGCCCCCTTTAAGCCCATCTCCTTATCGGGACTCCCCGTCCACTTCAATTTCAGACCAGATTTCAGCTGATGTTTCAATGGAAGATCGAGATGCGAGCTCTCACTCATTACTGCCACCCTCGCCTTTCACTAGGGGTAACTCTATGAGGGTTGGTGAGAGCTTACCGCCTCGCAAAGCACATAGGCGGTCTAATAGTGACATTCCTTTTGGGTTTTCTACTGCGATGCAATCTTCTCCACCGCTCCTTCCGTTAAGGGGGCCAGGCTCCTTGGAAAGGTCAGTGTCTGGTAGAGAAAATTTGGGGGCTGCTAAGCCGGCTCAATTGGTTAAACGAGAATCGAGTTGGGATAAAGGTGGTGAAAGCAATGCAGAGGGGATGGGGGAGAGGAAATCTGAAGGGGAAGTCGCGGATGATTTATTCTCTGCCTTTATGAATTTGGAGAACATTGATGCATTGAACTCTTCTGGGACTGATGAGAAGAATGGTAATGAGAATCGTGAGGATTTGGACAGCCGAGCTAGCGGTACAAAGACAAATGGAGGTGATAGCAGCGATAATGAAGCAGAAAGCAGTGTAAATGAAAGTAGCAACAGCATGCAGAGACTGGGAATTAGTTCCTCTGCTGAGAAGAGGGAAGGGATGAAAAGGAGTGCAGGTGGAGATATTGCCCCTTCGGGTCGACATTATAGAAGTGTTTCCATGGACAGTTTTATGGGTAAGATGCACTTTGGTGATGAGTCCCCAAAACTGCCACCCTCCCCAGGAACTCACCCTGGACAATTCTCACCCAGCAATTCAATGGATGGGAACACCTTTAGCTTGGAATTTGGTAATGGTGAGTTTAGTGGGGTTGAACTGAAGAAAATTATGGCAAATGACAAACTTGCTGAGATTGCATTGACCGACCCCAAGCGTGCCAAAAGGTAATGCTTCTTCAACCACTACTGATGATTCACCATAGTTAACTGATGTATACACCAAAAAACACTGCATCTATATGTAGTTACTCAAGTGATTTGTCCTTTTTAGGATTTTGGCAAATCGCCAATCAGCTGCTCGTTCCAAAGAACGGAAGATGCGGTATATTTCAGAATTGGAACACAAGGTTCAAACTCTACAGACAGAAGCTACCACATTGTCTGCCCAGCTTACACTATTACAGGTGGGATTTTGAAGTGCTGAAACTTTGTTTTTGCTTTTTCTTTTAATTTTCTTTCCTTAATTTTCAGTTTTGTCTTCTATATATGATTTCCAGAGAGATTCTGCTGGGCTCACAAACCAAAATAATGAATTGAAGTTTCGACTTCAAGCCATGGAACAACAGGCACAACTTCGAGATGGTATTCTTTTTCCTTCTATTTTTCCTATTGGATTTATAGCTTTTTTATTTTATTTTATGAACATAGGTGTTAAGACCTTTGTTTTGTGTTCGAAGTGTATGTATAAATGTTTGATTGTATGTGTTTGGCTCCTATATGAACATGTTATCAGATTCTAAATTTCTAATTGCTGCAGAAATATTTTTAGTCATATATTCATGTTCAATTCATTATGGTAACTTAAATTGACCACATATGTGTGCATCCTTTGTATGTTGGTTAGGTGTTTCCTTAGTTGACGCTAAAATTTAGAGTAATTTTTTCAATGTGAGTGCTGCATTCTGCCCTCTACACTATGAATGGAAGAATGAAGGTAAGGCTAAAATTTAATTGTCACATTTTTCTGTTATTTAGTTCATTTTACAGTGCTGTTTGCTGGAGGGAAATACAAGTGTAAAACCATGGTAAATTGTAAACCATTTAATCCTCCACTGCCACCGGTCACCAAGTTGACCTCAGCTATTTAGTTTCCTCTTACTTGCTTACCTAGATCCATTGATGTGCATTTTCTAATGAAAATGCCAATACCTGCCAGATGTTGTTTGTCTTTCCTATTGTTTAAACTAATGCTATTGTATCTCAAATGATTTGGTTTGTTTACAGCTCCTTGTGCACTATACAGTACATAAAAGTTGATTGGCTAATGATTGACAAAACAAGAAAAAATGGAATTAAAAGTGAATATATTTATAAGATATTAGAGGTTGCACCAGTTGGGACAAGATGGGTGAGTCATCTAAGATGGTTTAGTCATGTGTAGTAGTGTGCTAAAGGCCAATGACCACTAGTGAGGGGTGATTTGGTTAATTTTGAAGCTCTTACAAGGACGATAGGAAGGCTGAGAAGAGCATTGGTTTAGACTGACAAATTACATGATGACATAGGTTTAACAAAACTGTATGGGCCAGTATAGATTTGAATGATGAAAAAATGGAGCCAAACTCAAGTAGTTGGGACAAGCTAAACAGTAATATTTTGTTAGAGGTTCAAGTTAATTCTGTTGCAGGAAAACTCAGTCCGTCATTAGCTCATTTGTCTCCCGCTTCTCCTTTTGTGCACGTGGACAGTAATTGTTATGTATTTTGTGTAGAATGAGGTTGCTTCCTGCTACCATGTTTCCACCTTGATCTTACAGGAATGCAGATTTGTGGATACAAGATGGGTGATTAATTAAATATGCTGAAATTGATAATCTATACAGCACGATGGTCTCTGGTTGTTCTCTTCTCTCTGCAAGCTATCTAAAGTTCATTTCTCAATGCCAACAAAAAAAAAGGACAATACTTTTGATATAATGGTTTGGATTTTTGGAAGTTGGAACAGAACTTAGCCACATATTGTGGCCCTTTTGCACATTTTGATTTGCAGGTAAAAACAATTAATGTTACGGTATATCTGCAGTCTTATAAGATGAAAGACGAATCAATCAAGGTAGTCATAACCTTAAGAATAAGTGATGCTGTTTTTCAGTCTCTTATACAATAGCTGTACCTGCCAGCCATGCAACGTTCAGTTGATGGAAATGACATTTAATTTATATTATACAATCTTCTACATGGAAAAATGGCCGAGCCTGCTGGCTTTAGTTATAATTTACCCGGAAAGTACTGCTGGACGTGTTATTTATATATTTATTTTTGAATGCTAAATTTCATTTGCAATGACTTTTGTGCCAGTGCTTTTGTTTCACTTGCTATGACATTTGCATCAATGCTAATGGTTTTGTGCTGCATTCATTGAGTACTTGTATACTTCATAGAAAAATACATGCTTATTTTGGGTGAAATGTGACAGCTCTAAATGAAGCATTAACTGCGGAGGTCCAACGATTGAAGATCGCTACTGCAGAGTTGGGTGGGGAGTCTCACCCTTCTAAGTGCTTGGTTTCCCAGATGTTCCAGCTTCCCCAGCAGCAGCAACCTACACAATTCAACTATCAGCATCAGTTGCAGCATCAGCAGCAGCAGCAGCAGCAGCATCAGCAGCAGCAGCAGCAGAATGGTACCTCAACCACAAAGCATGAATCGAACCAATAGGTTGTGAAGGAGGATGGGATGGCTAGAGGCCTTGGATGCCTCCTTAAATATCCTATTGTCTAATGCTCACAATGTTTGAGTTATAGTTCCATCAATGCATTCATTCATTAGTTTTGCATCTTCAACAGAAGTCGTTCAAGGTGTGGTAATTACAAATTCAACCTGCATTTCATGTTCCGTTTGAACTGTGTTATGATGTCATATACAAGCCTTAATATTTATTTATTTATAATTATAGCGTCCTATTTATATTTGGTAGATGATTATATTGTGATGTAAACATTATTTAGGCATGTTTTGTTCTATTATGACAGTAGGAGAGTTGAACTGAACTCTTCCAAAGTTTCATCTTCTGTTACATTCAGTAAGGAATGGTCGGGTTTACTTGTTTGGAATTGACTGGTTATACATTATTATGGTGTGGTGTTGATGAATTTTTTATTAATGGACCGACTACATAGAATGTATCCCGTCCCCATTTATCCTTTGCTTGGTTGCTAAGAAAACTGAGAAAAGAAAAGCTGCTAAATTGACCTCTGTTTGTTTTCTTGAAACTTGAAGCCTTAGCTGTTAGCTGCAAGGACTACAAACTCTCCTAAGCGCGGGGGCGAGGGGCTAATAATATATTGCTAAGCCTCTTGTGTTTCCAGATGTTCTAATTGTTATCTTTCTGCTTAAGCTGTGATTGTGAGTGTTTTGTGCAGAGAACTCTGAGATGATATTTGCTGACATTGAAAGTTTGGCCAACTGTTGTTGCCCTTTGAATCTATCTGCTGCAATCCTTGGGATGGTATGATTGACTAACTGTTGTTGCCCCTTGAATCTATCTGCTGAAATCCTTGGGTTGGTATGATTGACTAACTGTTGTTGCCCCTAGAATCTATCTGCTGCAATCCTTGGTGTTTTATGCAGAATTCTCTGATATGATTTCATGTTTTAATTCATTCAGAGAAAAAATTATTCAGTGTTACTCCTTAATCCAGCAGTCACAGTACAGAGACTTTCCAGTACATGCAAACTGAGACTGCCATTGATCTTTTGTAGTGGCAATAAGGAAGAAGTTAATTAAGACTAAATTATAAGGTTATAAAAAGATGGTAATATCCCCAAAGTCCAGAGGATCCTTGACCCTCTTCCCACAAGGTCAATAGATCCTGCAAAACTAAAAGAGTTCACACCATGTTCCAATATATATATATATATATAATAGGCTGAGCATAAAAATTATGCAATTTTATGGATTCATGAAAATTATTTTAGAAGCGATACTATCGGGATGTTATTACGCACATTGTCATAAGGACTTTCCTTTTGGAAGTCATAGGAATGATATTTTGAAAATGTCATAAGGACTTTCCTTTTGGAAGTCATAGGAATGATATTTTGAAAAATCGACTGTTTGATTAGATAATCTTCTAATGAATGTTATGTGTATCAAAAATCACAGTAATCCGATAATCAGTTATCACAGTGATTTGATAATAGGTTTTTGAAATACAGTCTGTGAAATGCTTTAACAGTGTTTCCTGTTGGATTATGTCAAATTTGTTTAAATGTCTGTATTTTAAAAACCAACCGTTGGATTACTGTGATTTTTGGCAGGCATGACATACATATAAAGATTATCTAATCCAACAGTTGATTTTTCAAAAATATTTCTTCCAGTGAAAATGTTTTTACAATAAGAATGTAAAAACATCCTTACAGGATCATTTCTGGCATAACTAAAGTTAAAACCCACTTCACTGGGAGCTGGACAATAAATTAAAAGACATCGCACATCACAGTCAAGAATTTGTTGGAAAATAATGTTTCTTTTTCTTTTTTTGAAAAAAAAAAGATTTCAGTATGCAATTTTTCTATTTAAACTTCAAACATACAAAATATAAATTCAAGCTAAACGATTAACAAACTAATAAGTAAGTCAACAATGTTTTCAGAGATACAACCTCAATAAGCTTGCAATTAGGTTTTCTAATGAATATAAACAATTGAATCCGTCCAATATCAAGTTGTCCGACATATAAAAAGAAAAAAAGAAAAAAAAAAAAAAAAACGTAGTGATAAATTGAAAGAAAAGAATATGAAAATAGAAATAGAATGTATGTAGGTAAGAGAATGAATTTATTATTCTATTGTCTGCTGGGAGAAGGAAACATGGATGAAAGAAATTCCTGTGATGGTTGTTGGGCTGTTAATAATCGAAACTTAAATATCCTGAGCACTGCTATATACATATTTATCATCAGCATCTACAAAATTTCACTTCAACATATTCGCCTGCCCAACAATGGCTTCCACTAAATAGGAACATATTAAAGAACATTGACTCATCTGACACTCATAGAAGTACCGATGCATAAAGTGAAGTGAGAAATCTCGGAATCTCAACCTCCTTTTGATAAGCATGGCTAGCCACTGATTTATAGTGTATGGTTTAGTTATTATAATATATTTAACGTTTTGGTCGCCGTATAGTCAACAAGTCAGGATGGCCGAGTGGTCTAAGGCGCCAGACTCAAGTTCTGGTCCTCGTGAGAGGGCGTGGGTTCAAATCCCACTTCTGACAATATCTTTTAGCTAGGAATTTTGTTTGGGTGCTGAACTTTAATTAATTATTACTACTTTAATCTAATTTAAAAAATTAATGTTTTCATTCAATATTTTTATCGAGTAATTTTGAGGTAGAAAGAATTGCAAAAAATTATAATGCTTCAATATTTGATAAACCATATTTTAATTCTACAATTGTTCTCGACGGGCCTTCATCTTTTGAAAGTTTTATATGATGGTTTCATTGTTAACCCCTATTAAATATTCGTATCTTAATAAATACAACTAAAATATCATTCATGAATTGATCTTTTATTTTATTACATAATTGATTCTTTACAATCTTCACGCTTGTCGGCTGCATGCTGCAGTGAATGAGACCGATGTACTTGGTTGATTACAAAAAGCACTAAAGGCCTATTTGTGGTAGCTTTTTTTTTAAATTACTTTTGGACAATAATTTTTTCAGATATCTTTTTAAAGTTATATTCAAATCATGTATTCATATATCAAAACTTTTATATTAGAAGTGATTGTGACAAAAATCGAAAATTACAAAATTTTGTCATTCGTACTACCATCCCTCAAGTAATTTAAAAGTGATTCTCTTTTTGATCAAGTGAGAATTTTAGCTCTAAAAGTGATTTTAAGAAAAAAAACCAATGCAAATGGGCCCTAAAAATAGAAAGGGATGATCGAATAAGAAAGAGAAGGCTTAACACGGGGTTAAGGCTTTTATAAGATGGGGAAAAAAAGAGTTTCATATCTATAAGTCCATAACATAAGCATTTTAAACCACTAAGTCCGAGAATCTTCTTAACATAACAGATTGACAAAGGAATTTGGAATTCTTATCGACCTCATGATATAAAATTAGATTTCATGGAATAAAGTTCCAAATTTAAGGGGTATAAAATTTTAAAAAATAAAAGTTCATGGGGGCATTTGCCACCCCTCACCCACTATTGGCTTCGTCCCTGAAGAAATTGATTTTAGTGTTATCTATACTTTAGTACCTCAAACTTTTAGGGGTAATTTCAATTCGGGATCTAAACTTTTAATTTGATCAATTTATGGCAAATTTTTAAAAATTTGTTTCATTTAAGACAAAACCAAAATACCGTATGTTTAAGTAACATAAATTCTATTTACGCCTCACGTGGCATCCTAATTGGAGCCTACGTGTATCCTACCTGGCCTATAACACTTATTTATCGCCCAAACCATTCACATGACCCTCACGTGACTAAATAAATGTTTCAATTTGGGGGTTAAAAGTAACATATTAGAACGAATCTTAACATTTTTTATGACAGATTAAAACAACAATGCTTAAAATCTTAACATTTACATGGTTAATGAATAAACAGTTGAGAGTATCCAAGCACTATTGTGTTATTCTGTCATAAAAAATGATAAGATTCCAGTTTTATCCTACCGCAAAACAAGTTTTTAAAATTTGTCTTAAATTAATCAAATTAAAAGTTAGGTTATGAATTAAAATTACCCCCAAAGTTTGAGATACTAAATTGTAGATAACCCTTTATTTTATTTACTTTACTAGTTTATTTTTTAAACATTAACTCTTTACTATTATCATTAATTTTTTTTTTTGGGAAGAAACTATTTGCTAGTTAATGACTTATGGTAAAACGGAGCGTTTTACCGAAAACGGCACGTTTCAAAGGACACTGACTATCGACAAGACGGTGTGTTTGCATGTCGTTTCAATTGTCTCCCTGAAATGCTCGAACAAAACATACATAAGAGCATCTCCAATGCAAAAGTCAAATTTGGCATCCCAAAAAGCACTAGTTGAGGCCAAATTTTAAGCCCATTTGGTACTTTGGGATGCCAAATTTGGCTTTTTGGCATCAACTAGTGCCAAATGAGCTTATAATTTGGCATCAACTAGTGCTTTTTGGGTGCCAAATTTAGCTTTTGCATTGGAGATGCTCTAAGCGACAGTCCTGAGCCTTACGGTTCACCAGCATACAAAACCCTAGAAGTTCCGAAACTCACTAATCCGTGACTCGTTCCGCCATGGATGAGTCGTTGAAGGAAGTCGTCGAAGATCCGGAGGTTTCAAAGGATTCAACTCCTTTGAACTCTAACGGAGCTCAACCGACACCAGAAGAGCTCGTGGCCAAATCCATAGCTCCTGTAAAAAAGGAGTTCCTTCGTCCTCCACCTGTCAGACCTTGCTCCACCGAGGGAAAAGATAGCGTTTCAGATAGTAAAACCGCTCCTTCAAAATTGTTGAAGGAGAAGAAGTCGAAGCGGCAGCTTAAAAGAGAACGCCGTCAGGTACTGTCTCTCTCTCTACTCTCTTTCTCGCTCTAAAACTATATATATATATATATGTGTGTGTGTGTGTGTGTGTGTGTGTGTGTGTGTGTGTGGTATTCATATTGTAGCAATCTCGTCTTGCCTTATTCAGCATTTTCGAAGTACTTTTATTGTTTCTGAAAACAAGAAATGCATCGATTTTTTTTCCCTCTCAAAAGCAAGAGAAGTACTTCCAACATGCTTACCGAGCAGGAAATATAATGATTATAATGATAGTAATTTTGATTTTGATTTCAATGGAAAGCGAAATTCAGAAATTCAAAGGCAATGATTGAGTGTGTGGATTGGCACGAAAGCAGTATTCAAAATGAAGAATGAGTTAAGGCGATCTTCTAGGGGCGGTATGCCTAAAAAACTAAGTATTGTTTGTTTGACATTTTGAAACTATTTTTTTTTCTTTTTTGCTTTTGAGAGCACAAGAGATGGCACTTAAAAAAAAGCTTAAGCAAACCAAACCTAGGAGAGATATATGAGAAATTCAAATGGTTTATATTGTCAATTTGTGCAGACTACATGAATCTGTTCATGTGGAATTATATTGGTTTGATATGTAAACTATGTGCAACCGTTCTGTTTGATATAATTTCCAAGCAGTTGCAGCAGTTCTAATGCTTCCATTTTCTGCTTTGAAATTCAAACTGTAAATTCTTTAGCCTTTGTTTGGATCCCGGAAAGAATGGGGGAAAGTATGGAAAATACTTAAAATTGCTCAAAGAAACCAATTTGGAGCATGTATTAGTAGTTTTCTTTCCTTTCCCTCATTGTTTGCAAGATCCAAATGGAGCCTAAATATTCTGATTCTTTTTGTTTTTGAGAATTTGTGTCTTGTTTGAGAATGATATAAATTTTTTCAATTGTAATTTAACTAGAAAATAGGTGGTTCCTATTTTGTAGGAACAAAAATCTGCACTTCATATCTGTCCCGAGATAGCAAAGACTGGAATTGTTAGTTCGTGTCCTTACAAGGATACTTGCCGCTTCAGCCATGACTTAGAAGCCTTCAAGGCTCAGGTAATCAAATGCACAATTATGTTCTGACTCAATTTTATTTCTATTAAGTGACTAATAAGTGAGTCTTCTTTTCTTGTGTGTGTGTATGTGTTTGTTATGCCATTCAACCCTTGTGATGGACTTGATGGTATTAATTATTAAATGCAGAAACCGGCTGATTTAGTGGGAAACTGTCCGTTCATGAGTGCGGAAGGGCCTTGTCCTTATGGGCTGGCTTGTAGATTTTCAGATACACACAAAGATGGTGTTCTGGATGGGAATTTGAATGTTCAGAAGCAAAGCTCTGAAATGAATGGATTGAAGAAAGATGTTCAAAAGCTTTTGTGGAAAAATAAAATGAGCTTCTCCAAGGCAGATGCTAAACTCAAACTACTTGGGCTTCTGGTATGAATAAAGAGTATACTCCCCTTATCTGATTTTTTTTTCTCTCTCTCTCTCTCTATGTATATATATATAGGGTCAGGATCACCTAACACCTTAATTTGACTCCTATACAAACTCCTCATCTACACCCTTAGATTAGCTTTTAATCTGACGGCCAACAATGCCTTGGCTTAAAAAAAAAAAACCCGACTTCTCTCTCTCTCTCTCCCCCCTGCCCATTGCACGCTCCCTCTCTCTTCCCTCACATCCAACGAATCACCCTCGTCTCCCCTGCCTCTCACCATCGTCGGCCGGCAACCTCTCCGGCGACTGTAGCTGCCTTCTCATTTCCCCTGCCATTCCCCACACACACCATCTCTCTCTCTTTCTTCCCATCCCACGAAACCCTCTCATCGGCCCCTTACCTCTTAACGTCGCTGGCCACGACACCGGCCAGCCTCATCGGCGAACGAAGCTGCTGTATTTTAAACTAGGGCACTTGGAAAAACTTACTTGATTAGCCTTATTTTCTCATTATTCTCTTCTATTATTAAAAATTAAAAGAAATATTCTTTGTTTTCTCGATTTGGGTTTTGTATTTTCACTGTAACCTTCAAAACCCATTAAACAATTTTTGTATTTGTCACCATTGATTGCTAAAGAAATTAGAGAGAGAGAACTGATCCTATTGAAAAACAGAGCTTTCTTGAAGCAGTTTTTGTCACCATTGCTAAAGAAATAAGAAAGAAGTGATCCTATTGGAAAACATACCATTCTTGGAGCAGTTTCAATTTCAATCAATTCTTCCTTCTGGATCTAAATTAATCCTTTCCTCAAATGGGGTGCTGCTTTTTTATCGGAAATTCGACAATTTGTTTATTAATTCATGTTAGCCGCCATAAAAATGATGCAATTGAAGAAGGTTTGTGTGTTTTTCCAAATTCACATTGCAAGCCATCCAGTTTTGATTCAAAAACGACATTTTAGGGCGTCGTTTCAGGTTCAATCCGTTGTGAGCCTGCTGTCAATGCTAATCAAGTTATCAGTCATGGACATGTTGTATTGATAAAATCCTTTTTCAAGGAAAATTCCACGAACCAAAAACAAAAGGAAAAGTGTAATTTACTAGCTACCACCATTCAATGATTCTAGTGGAGGCCTTCGTGCATTGATTAGATGACAAAATTGAGTCCACATCTTTGATCAGTGTACGTGCACGAGTCGAGTTTAGAAGGAAGCTACAGTTGCTGTAAGGTTGGCCGGCGTTATTGCCTGCCGGTGACGGTGAGAGGCAGGGGGGACAAGAGGGGTTCGTGGGGTGTGAGGGAAGAGAGAGGGAGAGTGCAATGGGCAGGAGAGAGAGAGAGAGAGAGAGAGAGAGAGAGAGAGAGAGAGAGAGAG
>JAESVK010001093.1:349557-364842 GCA_017140935.1 Hamamelis virginiana
GAGAGAGAGAGAGAGAGAGAGAGAGAGAGAGAGAGAGAGAGAGAGAGAGAGGTGGGTTTTTTATTATTATTATTTTTTTCTTTTTCTTAACTCCAAGGCATTGTAGATGAGGAGTTTGTATAGGAGTCAAATTAAGGTGTTAGACTGTTAGGTGATCCTGACCCATATATATATATATATATGTATATATGTATATATATGGCTTTAAAATAAACTCTTTAGCTACGATACCTCATTGTTTTAAATTATTGAAAGAAGCTCCTTTGTATTATTATACATTTTTATTTGCTTTTTTATTTCTGTTTTGTATAATTTTACTGAGCCAGTTTTTAGCTGCAAGTTTCATTCTCATTTAGTTTTCTTTCCTGCAGCAGCTTTTCTTTTATATTTTCAATTCGGTTTGCAATTTTTGTAGAGGTCTAGGGAGTGTTCAGAAGTGCCGTCAAAATTGAACTGGTACATTGTGTTTAATGGTCTTGTAACAGGCGAGTTGATTATTGTTATACGGGACACCACAATAATGGCCAAACTAATCTAGAAATGAGGTCATATATTGAAATTCTATAATGATTTTTCAGTTTTTAAGAAATACAAATAGACTCGTTCATATGCTATCAGAAACAAAATGGATTCATTTCAAATATTATGTTAACCACAATGAATTGAATAAATCTCTATTAGACATCTAAATGCTCCATTATCAAATTGCTACTCTTTCCAATGAGTAATGGTTTTATTTTTTTCTTTTTACTTTTGTATACTTGTGATAGTCATTGATATCATTTGTGCATTTAATTCTTCCCCATCTCTAACATGATTCTGCTGACATTGAATTTGTGGTAAGGTTCCTTGGATGTTTCATCTCTATTTGTTCCCTTTTGGTTTATTACTATGATGATTATTATTATCTTTAGTATTACATTGTAGAAAAAGAAAATGTCGGGTGAAAAGGAGGAAGATGATCAAACTATTTCAAATGGATCTCATGCTGATGATGAACATGGCTGTGGAGAGGTGGCTAGTGACTCAATTGATAAAGTGGAGCACGTTCCAAAAGTACCAGAAGAGGAAGTTCATGTCGATGGTACATTGGCCGCTGATGAGCTTAGGCCTTTGAAGAAAGCAAAACCTCTATTTGATGAAACGTGTTGCTCCGGTGAAGTAGGTAATAGATGTTTCTCAGTGGAATGCACTTTTGCTGATATTCTAATTGTTAGTTATCTAAGATCTATGGAACTTAGCTTGACTATATTGGCAATATTGCAACAGGTGTGAATGACCTGGAGAACAATTTTGGCAACAGCTGTAAAAAAACTGAACCTGAAACTACAACTGATAATGTTGTCAGAGAGTATGATATAAGCCTAAAATTACACCCACGCGAAAAGAAGCTTATTGATTTCCAAGAAAAGCTGTATCTTGCACCTCTCACCACTGTTGGGAATCTTCCTTTCCGAAGGGTTTGCAAGGTGTTCGGAGCAGATGTAACCTGTGGTGAAATGGCAATGTGTACAAATCTCTTGCAGGTTTATACACTATTTTAGTTTACACATTTTACTGCTTGTAGTGATGAGGAAAATCATCACAGCTGGCGAACTTCTTGATACTTTATATTTAAAAATTACGTGGATTACAAAATGTTGCAATATTTTGAAGAAACAAGTCATTTTACCGAGGACTTCAGTGCATTACGTTGTTCACAAAATGAACTTTGTTTTTCTCTATTGTTTAGTGACTTTGATTATTTCCTAGAATTTAATCAGCATAGAACATAACTGTTGCTTTCTCCAATAAGCACACAATTTTTAAATAAGCACACATTATAGGGATAACATTTTCATTACCAATGTAAAATGGTTATGGCTTAAATTTCTTCCTGAGTTCTCTCCAAATTATATAGTATTTAAGCATATTGTCCATTTTTCACACGACATCCTTATATGAGGGATCTCCAGTGATTACCTCAATCCTTAGAATACAGACAGAAGATTATCTTGTAATGCACATGCAATTTTTTTTCCTCTTTCTTTTCCTCGGGGTTGTGAGTTTTTTTATTTGTTTTCATGATATATCTTTACCTGGGGTTGTGAGTTTTTTTATTTGTTTTCATGGTATTTCTTTACTCTATGCTTTGTATTGGAATTCAATGTGGCAATTTTCTTACTGCAACTTGGTATCCAAATAGGGTCAAGCTTCAGAATGGGCGCTGCTGAGGCGACATACATCTGAAGATTTGTTTGGTGTACAGATATGTGGGGCATATCCAGATACTGTGGCACGCACTGTTGAACTTATAGATCAGGAGTGTGCAGTGGATTTTATTGATATAAATATGGGATGCCCAATTGATATTGTTGTTAACAAGGGTGCTGGATCATCCCTTCTTACAAAACCGATGCGGATGAAAAACATTATAGAAGCAGCTTCTGGCACAGTGGACAAACCTGTGACTGTCAAGGTACGTCATTACATTGCTGTTAACCCTATACAAATGCAACTAAAATTATCTGCATGGCTTTACAGGCTAGCAATTTGTAACTTGAATGTGTCAATTTTGTTTCTTTCTTTTTGGTTTTGAAATAATGACTGCATTTGATAGCTATACCTGCTTCTGCTTCACAGCAATTTTCTGTCCATTTTCTTTTCTGGTGATTTCGACTTTTTTTGTTAATTTTGCTCAATAATATTGTTTGAGATGCATTATAGTTGAAATTTTTTGTTCACTAGGTGCGAACAGGTTATTTTGAGGGGAGAAACCGCATTGACTCATTAATTGAAGATATTGGCCACTGGGGAGCCAGTGCAGTAACAATACATGGTCGATCACGTCAGCAACGTTATAGTAAGCTTGCTGATTGGGAATACATATACCAGTGTGCAAGAAAGGTCCCCGATGCTTTGCAAGTCTTAGGAAATGGGGATATTTATTCATTTTTAGACTGGAACAAGCACAAATCTGACTGCCCTGAACTTTCTACATGCATGATTGCTCGAGGAGCATTAATTAAGGTTTGTATTTTGGAGCTGTCAGCTTTGGCTGTACATGCATGATTGTCTGTATATGTTTGATTATCCAAATAAACTATATTTGTTTTTGTACCAATAAACAAACTATATTTCTTTGCTCTACTGTCTTGTTTCATTTATGTGGGGGTTTTATGGCCTGTGATAATATTATCCATTTTTCTTTGAAGCCTTGGATATTTACTGAAATCAAGGAGCAGCGGCATTGGGACATCAGTTCTGGGGAACGATTAAATATTTTGAAGGATTATGTACATTTTGGCCTCCAACACTGGGGTTCGGACTCAAAAGGTATACCATCCATATATATAGGGGCATAATATTCATCATCTGATGTAATTTAGTTTTACATGAGTTGTGTTTCTTGTATCAAGTGGATGCAGTATGAATATTATTACACTGCCGCTGATTATAGACATTGCTTGCAAGTTGGAACTGCCTGCCATTGAAGAATGCATTCTTAGTTTTGTGCATTGTTTTGAATTCATTCAATCTCACTCCAACTTTCACAAGTTAAATTCAATTTTCTGAGTTTATGTTGTAAGATGAAGGTTAAACTTTAAAATCTTATAAATATATGCTTGGTACTTATAGCTTTCGTTACCTTACAGTTTCCACATTTGGAGTGACCAAGAGTTAACTTGAAGTTTGAGTTTAGAACTGTGATTTTGATTAGGGGCGTAACTCATTTGCTCTGTGTCAGCCAAGCATCAAACCAAAATAGAATCAGCCTAGGGTGGGTTCTCACTTTCTTAATTTAGTACCAGGGTCTTTGCATCTGATAAAAGAGGAATAAAGCAAAAATATGGATATTTACAGACCTTTGGCTCCTGTTTGGGAGAAAGTGAAATTAATCACTTCCTTGGGCTTCTTTTACTAAAGAATAAGGGAATGTGAATCTCAGTGGTCATTAGAGATTGGCTCGTTGTGTTCCAAATTCCAGGCTGATGGGAATTTGTGTCATGTGTAAGGACTTTGAGGATAATAAGACCTTCGCGCTCTCTAAAGGAGTTAGAGCTTTGGGATTTCATCAACCATTCTCATGGTGTTTAGGAGCATAAATCTTGAAAATTCTCCAATTGCTTGATTGAAGGTGATTGCACGAAGCTGATATCTTGAGCTGGAAGGATCCCAGAGATATTTGAATTTTTTCCCATGAAATTGGCAACATTTCTACTCCATTAACAGTTTCTTTCTTAGGATTTATCCAAGAGGCTGATTTCTTGTCCAATAGAGGAATAGATGACATACTGACTTTTGTTCCTCTCTGTATGGCTTCATTCATTGATTTGGTAAAGAATAGAGGCTCTAGTGCTGCAGCAGGTTGTATAATAATGGAGGCGGCACAGGGTCAACCTCTCATAAGAGAGGAAAAAAATGGGTAACAGTACAATTTATGGCAGCAGAGTACGTTGCTCTTGAAAATGTACTTATTCATTCAACGTCAAGGGTACTCAAATTGAAAGGAAATTTGAAATTAATTGTGAATGGTTTTAAAATGGGAATTCTCCTGCTGCCATGCATTTGTAACCTATATATATATATATATATATAATATTACATTGGAGGGGATTTAACCCCTAGACCTAGCCTAATCCTAACCCTATCCCCCATTCACCCTCACCAACTGAGCTATCCTATTTGAAGACATATTGGAGTAGCTCAGAGAAGTTCATTTTTGTTTGACGAGTGTCATCTATTTAGAAGCTTTTTTGTTTTCCTACATCTTTTGACATGTATGTTACTAAAAATGCGATTAATGTGTGTCCTGATTTTTGCCTCATTTCTGCAGGAGTGGAGACAACTAGGCATTTCTTGTTGGAATGGCTTAGCTACACATGTAGATATATCCCTGTTGGTCTTTTAGATGTAATCCCTCAACGACTGAACTGGCGGCCACCTTCCTACTTTGGCCGCGATGACCTCGAGACACTCATGGCCTCTGATTCTGCAGCAGACTGGGTAAGTAGCTACCTTATATATTTTTCTGAATAAAGTCACTATAAAGCAACCAAACAATGGAGTTATGCCTTCTTATTTTTTTTGTTATTTTTTTTTTTTGTGCAGATTCGAATCTCTGAGATGTTGCTCGGCAAGGTTCCAGACAGCTTCAAGTTTGCACCAAAGCATAAATCCAATGCTTATGACAGGGCAGAAAATGGCTGATTTTGAGCGGTTAGTTATGCTATCATGGCTGAATGTGGTGACGGTTTCAGCTGCACAAAATTTGGTTGTCTTGCCCTTTGCTCGCTCAATCCAGAAGTCTTTGTGGCCGAAAGTGCTGGAACCAGGTGATGGCATACTGCCATGTATACCATAATATGCTCATAAAGAAAACCAGACGGGCGATCTAAATTGTTTTTTGCATCATTACTATTATTTTGGGCACCAGGATTGCTAACCGACCTTGGATTCGGAAGCTGAATTATTTTTCATCCTAAAGTTTCGAATTTCACAAAAATAAAAGCTTACAATTTTGTTTATGTTTATGTACAATTGGAATTTCCGTCAATGATTATACAACCATGGTCTGAAGGGTAGGTAAGGCAGCTCCTTCAACTAAGTTTGGATGAGGAGTCGTTTGTGCATCCCGCATCCCTTCAGCTCTTACTGAAAGCAATTTAATGTCTAGTAGTTTATTTTGATTTTTCACCTCTGTTTCATACGTTTTTTATTGATTTGTTTTTTTCCCGGCATGTAACATCTGTTTTCTACTTATTATTTAGGGAAAAATACACTTTGCACCCCTGTACTTTAGTCCAAAAACACTTTGCACCCCTGCACTTTAAAAGTGGACAATCAGCCCCCTATACTATCAAACTTTCACATAGGGGCTTACGGCGTTTAAAAATGTAAGTAGATTACGAATTTACCCTTTGTAAATTCAATGTATAACTGGGTACAAAACTGGGTCGGGTTAGGTACTAAACCGGGTTGGCTTGGGGGTTACTAATTGACCCAAATGAGTTTAGCAAAAAAAAAAAAAAAAAAAAAATCCAAAATCCCCAAATTTGCACGGGTTGTCTTCGGTGCCCTAAATCCCCAAAATTGCGATTGAGGTCGCCGATACATAGCATCTCCAGCCATCTCCATCTCCTGAAACCTCTTTAGTGTGTCGTCCTCAAGTTCTAGGTTGCCCTTAGTCCGCTGTTTTCCCTCACTCTCCATCTTCAACATTTTAAGCTCTAAGAGAACACAAGAAAGCTTTTTAGTGGCTTGCAGCACTTTCTGGTAAGCCCATTCTTTGTGCTCGTTCACCAGTGCTTTAAGCGCTTTTATTTGGCAAACCAGACTTGAGATCATCTCGATTTTCTGATCAACGTGCTTACTGTCTGGCTCCTCATCAAGACTCAAATTAACAAAGCCACACAATATGAGGTTAACTGATTGAGAATCCTCCCACTCATACTGTTTGGATAATTCATTGCTTGCCCTAAAGTTGCTCAAAGCCTTGAGATTGTTCTGGTGGCATCCCCATGTTAGCACGGCAAGCACCAGCAAAATTTACGATGCTCTTTTTCAACAGAGACACTAAAGATGGTGTAAGATTGAACCTCTTCAGCAACCCAACATTACTATCCAACTCAGCTTCAAATCTACTCTCAAATGCTCCATTGCTATCAAAATTAGAGGACCCACAAATTCCAAAATCTTGATCTCTATTGCCCTCAGCAGAAAATTTATCAAATCCAGAAGGTGCATTAGCAGAATTGTTCTTTTCACCATTGCTATCAAAATTAAAGGACCCACAAATTCCAAAATATTTATCCCTATTGCCCTCAGTAGAAAATTTATCAAATTCAGAAGGCGCACAGCAGAATTGTTCTTCTCACTATTGCCCTCAATCGGCACAAGTGGGGTTTTCATTGTTCTTGCTAGACCCAGATGAAAATTGCTCACAAGAAGACACCGCATATCATCCCCTTTATTCAACTGTGGGCGTACTTGCAGAAGCAAGTGGAACATTACTGAAAGCGAGTATCTTGCCAACTGATTGAAATCCCCAAAAACTTGTTGAACTTTTCTATAATTCCCATTATCAAGTACCGCATTATTTTTTATATACATAAGTGAAGTGTGGACAATATTAGACATAATATTGGTGTCACCGAACACGTGCCCATTAGTCAAGATCGCCTAAGTTGGGGTCGCTGGAGTTGAGGAGCTTAGAGGTTAGCCGGCGTTGGGGAAGATGGATATATCTCTCATATTTTCATGGGTAAGATGGCCCTAAAATGATTTTCAATGTGACAAGATGCTATAAACAAGAAAGGTGTAATCTTTTGGGTCGGGTCAAACCGTTTAAATGCTCCACCCATTTGGTCATTTAATGTATTAAATTAAAATAAGGACATTTTAGTCATTTCACATGCAAAAAGATTCATCTGGCAACTTTTCTGTTAAATATATGGACGGCTTACTAACAGAAGGGAGCAAACTGTAAAAGTTTGAAAGTACAGGGGGTTGATTGTTCACTTTTAAAGTGCAGGAGTGCAAAGTGTTTTTGGGCTAAAGTACAGGGGTGCAAAGTGTATTTTCCCCTATTATTTATTTATTTTGACTTATCCTTTATTTGGATATTGAAAAGAGCAAGGAAAACTACTGGAAAAGGGTTGGAAAATAGTCATTTGAAGGAAGGAAAATGTTTAAAAATATTCGAGAGGAAATAATTTCAATGCAATTCTCAGCATCATTATTTCATTAGCCTTATTCTTTCTGAGAGATCAAAGCAGAGCCTTAAAGTTGAAAGTATTGAATATTATTACCTTAGCAAAGAATAATCATCGAGTGGAGTGGAGTGGAGTGGAGTGGAGTGGAGGGAGTGCAAAATGCTCTCTGATTGATTCCCGTTGCCTGGGATAACATCTTAAGACTCGCGAAGGCATAAAAAGAGAGCGCAAAAAGGGCATATTTAATTAGGGGCCCAGTGGCATACATTTTCAATGGGTCAGGAGGTCTGGTTTATACATTTCCACTCAAGTGAAACTTGGTATGAACACACAGAAGAGGTCAAAAGGAAAAATGATGATAAAAGCATAGGTTCCTGCTTTAAAGTCAGCATTTGCTAAACCATTCTTTTTTCCCGTTTCTACATGTATCCACTCGGTATGAACAGAGAAGAGTTGAAAAAGAAAGAGATCAATGTCGATATTGTGAAAAGATGTTGAGGGTGGGACATGAATTTTGCTATTTAATTCACTTCTATAATCCCAGAATTTGGACTGTAATCTTTGCTAGTATAGCATATCTTCCAATCCTTCATTTCACAAGAAACTTCTTTATTAGTCCTTATCACAACATAATTCTAAAGCATGCTGATGATAAGACCAGACCCAAGCCAGTAATCAAAGCTGACAGGACTTAGATGTCCATATCTATTTTTCAGTGTTCAAGATACTTTTCCAATGGGTCATGGCTTTGCAATCTATTGAAAGATAAATCTGAAAAAGCTTTGGCGTTACATGAGAACTGGGACATTAAATAACAGTTTCTGACAGTAAAAACTTACATGCTCGATACTTCACATTCAAATCTTAGGGTCTGTTCTGGAATTCTGAAAACTAGATCAAGCTCAGTCCAATACCCCCTAATGCTACCCTAATGCTATCTGGTTTTCAAATAAAACCAATTCACACCTAGTTTGACAAGAACTGCCTTTATGCTTGTTTTATGCATTAGGATGAATGGGTAAACAGAAAAAAGATATGAAAACAAACGAAAAGAAAAGAAAAGAAAAGAGAAACAGCATATATATATATATATAACCAGAAAAAAATTAGGACACTAGACTACAAGTTTAAGGGTGTCATACTTTGCTGAATAATACATTTTCAATATGTTCATGAGCCTTGAGTTGTATCCTTCCTACCTCTCTTCTTTTCCTATTATCCCTGATAGCCAGGGAAAAAAAAACTGAAGAAACAGGGCAAAGATCAGCAATAGCCTTCTTTTCATATCATTCCTTATGTAGTTATGTCCCATCTCTCTCATTTAATCTATTTTTCATTTCTTATCTCAAAAAGACAAAAAAAAAAAAAAAAAAAAGAAGCTTTTTTGATAAATAATAACTAGGTAGTTAAATAATTTATTATTTATTATTTATTTGATTTTTTCAAGTATATAGGGAAAAAGAAGCTTTTTCCTTCCTCCCTCTCTATCGTTTGATGCTTCTCTAAGTTAGATTAGAAAGAGGTCTCTCAACATTGATTTCAAAGTTCTCTGCAATAGACTCGGAAATGCTCCCTAAGCACACCTTATTCAATCACCTCTTTCATGTAAAAGGCTATCAGCTATCAGTCAATAGTTCGTAATGCATTCTTAAATCAATATTTCAGAGGCAACTTCAAATGTGATAATTGATTTCTTTTACTCAATTACTTACTATTTTTCCTTCTCGCAGTTGGAAAAGTAGATAAAATTTAATGTACATAGATTGCAGGCTTATACAAGAACTTGAATGTATTTCACTAATAAGCCTAGTAGATTCAATCAAGATAAAGTTCCTTGTAACTAAATACACATTGCCACCAACCTCCTTTTGAATTATTTTCATTTGTTAGCTAAATGACATGCCACCACTGTTGGCATTGACTGGTCCAGTAAATCAGATTCTTTTCCTCAATACATGTAATGGCCATTTAATCCTCTGCTATTTCTAGTTATTATTTAGCCATGAGCTCTAATATAAAGGCAAATCATGGGTATTTTATATAATTATGTTTAAGTCATGGACCTAAAAATCATGCTGATATTTTTTCCTATAAGACAGTATGATGACTTCCAGGCTCTGAATTCACTCATTTCAGTCATTATTTTGAATGCAATGAGTAATTCCCTTAACAAAAAGCAAGTAACCACGACAAACTCACACACATACATAAACACACAATCTCCATATTGTATCATAGAATTCCTTGAAGCCATCTAACAACCAAAGGCACTGATTGAAGTTACCTATGGGCGGTTGGCAAAGCATGGGAAATTTTTAAGATATGTTAAATTATGAAACTATAGAATATACTGCATCATCTGTTATGAAATGTTAATTGACCCTTGGGTGCCCATTAACAACAATCTAGTGGACAGAATGAATATTGAACAACCAGGTAGATAAACCAACAAGATACATACAATCTGGTAGAAAGTATTAGAGAGAGATATTAGTAAAAAACTCCAGACAATGAAACCAATTGCTGGCCATACAATGTCAAAGTTGGGATGCAGAACATCCAATCATTAAAAAAATAGAACAATGGAATGGGAAAATTTATGTGTTCAAAATGCATTGTCCATCATCAAGAAAGAATAACAATCAAATAAGTATCGCATTTAACTGTGCAGAATGGAAGACCAATAATTTATATAAGCTTCAAATGTTAGAAATCCAATTCATTGAAATAAGTAGAAAAAATATGGTATTCCGATAATCGCAGAGACATCTTTTACTCACCGCATCGCTATAAAATACCCCTAAACTCTGATCTGTCCCTCACAAAAAAGAGCGTCCTGCATCTATACTGTAAACTGGACACAGCTGACAACTATCGCGGACCAGTAACCTCCTCCACTTTCTTATTTCTAGTTGCTTGAACCCAACCCCCATCAATGGATCCTATACTCCCATATAACCCATCATCAACAAAATCACCAAGCCGTTTCACTTTGAGCTCTCTTGGCTCGACCGGGTACTTCCCAGAAAAGCAAGCATAACAAAAGTTTGGAGAATCACTACCCAACAATTTTGTCAAGCTATCAAATGGCAAAAAAGCAAGTGAATCCGACCCAATAAACTCCCTAATTTCCTCCACACTCATTCTATTGGATATCAATTCCTCTGAACTAGGAGTATCCACTCCATAATAACAAGATCCAATAATTGGTGGGCTTGCAATCCTCATATGAACTTCCTTAGCCCCTGCCTCCTTTAGCAACCTAACAATTTTCGAAGACGTGGTTCCTCTCACAATTGAGTCATCTACAACCACAACCCTCTTCCCCTCCAATACTGCTCGAACCGGTGAGAGTTTGAGCTTCACACCAAAGTCCCTAATCTTCTGTGATGGCTCAATAAAAGTTCTCCCAACATAATGTGACCTTATCAACCCCTGCTGAAATGGCACCCCTGCTTTAGCAGCATAACCAAGTGCAGCTACTACCCCTGAATCAGGCACTGCTATCACAACATCACAATCAACAGGCGCTTCCATAGCAAGTATCTCCCCGAAAGCGCGCCGGGATTCATACACTGACCTCCCAAAAACTACTGAATTGGGCAGAGCAAAGTAAATATGCTCAAAAATACATGATTTTGGTTCTTGGTGAGGCATTAAACAAAGTGATTGAACCCCATCTTTGTCCACCACTAAAACTTCACCAGGATACACTTCCCTCTCATATGTCGCTTCAATTAAATCAAGAGCACAAGTCTCCGAGGCAAACACAACAGCACCATTGCTCCTCCTTCCCATAACCAATGGCCGAAACCCATACGGGTCTCGCACTGCAACAAGCTTATCTTCCGTTAAAAACACCATTGAATAAGCCCCCTCAAGTTTCTCACACGCATCAACAATCCTAAGAAAAAAAGGTCTTGCCTTTGAAATCGCAATTAAGTGAAGTACGACCTCAGTATCAGAGCTAGTATTAAATATCGATCCATTATCTTCAAGCATCGCTCGTAAAGCGCGATAATTCACCAAATTACCATTGTGGGCAACGCCAACGGACCCAAATCGGTAGCCGGCAACGAAGGGCTGAACATTCTTGAGCATAGAAGAGCCAGCCGTCGAGTACCGGACATGCCCAATAGCCAAATCTCCCGGCAATTGATCGAGTTTCGACTCGTTAAAAACCTCGGAGACGAGCCCGACGCCGGTAACCGATTGAAGAACATTATTATGCACGGCAACGATGCCGGCTCCTTCTTGGCCACGGTGCTGAAGCGCGTGGAGTGCGAGGTAGCATAATCGAGAGGCTTCGGGGTCACCGAAGATGCCGACGACGCCACACTCTTCGCGGGGTTTATCGTCATCATCGTAGTTAATGAAACCGTCATCTGGGTTTGTTTTATTTGCGGAGATAATATCAGAAATTGGGTTTTTTGAGGAAATAATGGAAGGGGCTTTGTGGGTGTGCGAGAAGGGGTTAGAAGCAGAGGGTTTGTGAGGAAACGAGGGTTTTTGGAGGGTTTTAGGGTAGAGAGAGAGAGAGTTTTGAGGTGGGTTTCGAGAGAGAAGGTAGGGTTTTTCAAAAGAGGATGAGAGAGAAGAGAGATTGGAGGCAGCCATGAGAGAAAAAGAGAAGAAAACTAACTGAAAAAGAAGAAGAAAGATACAGAGAAATTATGAAGGAGACTAGAAGAAGTCTTTAACTAGCTGCAGCGTGTTCGTCTAGGTTATTGTTTGGAGTTTGAAGGAAACTAGAGTTGTGATTGCATCACGTATGGTGATGTAGCTGCGTCACCACAAGAATCGTATTGGACAGTATTGAAACAAGGCAAGTGAGCATTGAATTATTCTTCCTTTTTTTATCATCCTCAATACTTGGGACACGTGTGACTGGCTAAATTACCTTCTAAAGATCCAATTTGGTTGGTTTGGCAGTCCTATTGGTCCACTAAATTAGGAAACTTAAGTGTTGTTTGGTCAAAAGGAAATTTAAGTAAGATTTGAACAGAGAGAGACAGTTGGAAAATTTAATAACAAATTATTTTAAGTTATGGACCCTTTGGTTGCTTATTTGGCATACTGGTAGAATTGTCCACTTAAATGCTTTAAATAATCATAAAAATAATTAAATAACTTCTCAAAATTGTAGTAACATAGTCTTGTAAACATGCCACGAGTTGGAAAATAACAAAAAAAAGGAGAAAAGCTATTAAATTAAATAAATTTGAGGGGCTATTTGAAAAATATAAAAATTGGGCCAATTGAATATTAGTCTAACCAATTCATTAAGATAATTCTAGTAATGAATTATTATATTTTATAAAGTGATAGTCCTTAGATTGAATTTTGATACCTTGACTATTATAATGGACAAGATTTGCGATTTAACATATTTCTAGGAATTAATCTAGGCCCAAACCTTAGTTGGAGTAGGATTAGGATATCCTATGTAAATCCCTTTTTCCTGTGCATCAAATTTAATTTAGGCCCAAACCTTAGTGGGAGTAAGATTAGGATATTCTACGTAAATCCCTTTTTCTTGTACATCAAATCGATATTATATAAAAAAAATAAAAGGTATATACTAGAATTTTTAAACTAACAATGGATTAGGTCATCTAAAAATATGTTAGTAGTGTCATTGCCCTTTGTAACTTTAAGTACATCTCTAACACTCTTTCAAGTTACAAGCTAGTAAGAAAATTGATTTGACCTTTTGAACGATGGAGGGTTACGAAGAAGAATGATTATTCTTTATCTAGTCAAAGAGTTCATACTTGATAACTGCTAATAGTTTAGGGGCATGTTGATTCAATCGGAATCACATTGAGCTAATGTGAAGACGGTCAATAGTTCACGGACAAAGTATAATTTTTTTTTTATTAAATAAAGATCGCCGCCTCTAGCCCCACCATACCCCAACATATGTCTACTCCGCATAATTATGGCCTAAAAAATGCTGGCCATACACAATAACAAAGAAGACCACGACCACCTTATATGGCACAATAGTACAAGTTGCTCTTGCCTCCTTGTGGTCCAAGTTTGGTGTTGACTTCTTTTATTAAAAGTTGAATTGAAAAGAAATATGTCTTTATACTATTTAAATGATCCAAGAGTACCCCTCAAATATCGCAATTTTTCTACCTTCCATCGACCGGTGATTCTTTGTTTATCATGAAGTTGGTGATGAAAAAAAATACTACTGACTCTTTAATCTATACCATTTTATTAATTGATAAGATTTCACTGATGAAAATTTCACGCATTCAGGAAGATAGATATATTTAGAATCCATCCCACAGCATCCATATGAATGTACGAAATTCCTGTAAGTATTTTTGAATAACAAGATCATGATACATATAACCTTTTTTGAATAGGAACAAAATACCCATCCAAAGCAAACTATCTCACATCTCCTACCTCCTTCACTTATTAAATAACTCATCATTCATGCGTCTCTCTCTCTCTCTCCAACCACTTGGCATCCATGAAAAAGAATAGAATGCTTACACATGTCATGTGACACAGTTGGAGGTGGTGACAGTGAACTTTATGAGAACCTTTTTGGGGATGTAGAAATGGAATCTAGATAATTATCCAAAAAAAAAAAAGAAGGAAAAAGAAATGGAATCTAGATATTTGAAGTTGTGAGGGAGAGGCACAGGCAATACAAGTGGCTTCTTGCCTTCTGTCTTTGAAAGTGAGCCCTCAACTCCCATGCGCCAAGTGAAATGGCTAACAAACATACGGACGACGAATGATATACTCATATACCACACTCCTACTCAACCAAGTCTTGTCTAGAAGTGAGATTCTTCCATCATATCAAGTTCCACATAAATGCTATAAAATCAGATACTTTAATTTGAAATTAAAAATTATTCTGATATATCGTGCGCATGCTTTAAGTGGTGATCATGAAGTCTCTACTCTTAAATCAATTCTATTTTTTTCGCACACCATTCAAAGCTGGGCACCTTAATTTTAAAATTTGTTTGGTACATGTAATTTTGGATAAAATAGTCTCATCCTAGCTAATAGTTCTTGTGGTTAACCTAATTCAGAAAATGAATCAACCTAATTCAATTTTTTAAAATTCTGAAACTCTTAGAATGAGAAATTTTAAGAATACATCCTAGCACTCAAAAATACATTTTCAACCCAACTGATAATCTAATATTCCAATTGGTATGATTTGGTAATGTGAACTACAACATCAACTCACTATGAAAAAGTAAAATAAAAATGAGCATATTTAAGTTGCTATCACATATAATGTGAAAGAGAGAAGAAATATACTTATTTTTTTAGGGAAAATTACACTTTACCCTCCAAATATTGCCTTTTTTCATGCTGAGTTCCAATGGTTTCGATTGCAACAGTGTGCCCCCTAAACTATTACATCTTATCAAATTACCCCATTCTATCAGTTAGCCATTTGTTAATCTTGGGGAAAAATGATGTTAGACTTGTTATTCTTTTATGTATTATTTATTCTAAATTGTTAATGTGTCTATAAGACTATAAGCATATCGAAGAATTTTTATGATTTTTCTCAATATATTTTAATTCTTATGAATTATTATCT
>JAESVK010001094.1:577-18428 GCA_017140935.1 Hamamelis virginiana
GAAAGATGTGAGGAGAAAAACCTTGTGCTGAATTGGGAAAAGTGTCATTTCATGGTGACACAGGGAATAGTCTTAGGACATATTGTGTCGTCTAGGGGAATAGAGGTTGATAAGGCCAAGATCGAATTAATTGTCAAACTTCCTTCTCCTAAGACTGTAAAAGATTTAAGATCATTCCTAGGGCACGCTGGCTTTTATAGGAGGTTCATTAAGGGATTTAGCGGGATTGCGCGACCCTTGTGTAATCTCTTGGGAAAGGACGTTCCTTTCGAGTGGGGGCATGATTGTGAGGTCGCTTTTTGTAAACTGAAGGAAATGCTAACTTCACCTCCTATCATGCAAACACCCGACTGGAATTTACCTTTTGAAATCATGTGTGATGCCAGTGATTTTGCCATAGGAGCGATGTTGGGTCAAAGGGTGGATAAAAAACCACATGTCATTTACTATGCTAGTAGAACAATGAATGATGCCCAAAGAAACTACACAACTACTGAGAAAGAGTTGCTAGCGGTGGTTTTTGCCTTAGACAAGTTTCGGTCGTACATCTTAGGTTCACCTATTTTAGTCTTTACTGACCATGCGGCACTTAAATACCTTTTGACAAAGCAAGATGCCAAGCAAAGACTAATTAGGTGGATTCTACTCCTCCAAGAATTCAATTTAACAATTAAAGATAAAAAGGGAGTTGAGAATGTTGTCGCCGACCACTTGTCTAGGATCTCCTTTGATGATTCTGCTAACACCCTCCCCATTTCTGAGACCTTCCCTGATGAGCAACTGTTTGCTCTTTCCCACTGTCCTTGGTTTGAGGATTTAGTGAACTATCTTGTGACTGTACAGATTCCTAACCATTGGAGTGCCCAGGATAGGAAGAAGTTTTTGAGAGAGGTGCAGAAGTATTACTTTGATGACCCTTACCTCTTTAAATATTGCCCTGACCAAATTTTGAGAAGATGTGTGCCGGATATTGAAATACCAAGCATCATGTCATTTTGTCATAGTGAGGCATGTGGGGGTCATTTCTCTGCTAGGAAGACAGCCGCCAAAATCCTACAATGCGGTTTCTATTGGCCTTCCTTGTTCAAAGACTCTTTTGAGTTTTGCAAAACCTGTGAGCGTTGCCAACAGTTAGGGGGAGTTACTAGGAGACACATGATGCCCCTCACACCCATCATAGTTATTGAGATTTTCGATTGTTGGGGCATCGACTTTATGGGACCTTTCCCATCCTCCTTTGGTAGCCTGTACATCTTGCTGGCAGTGGACTATGTGTCCAAGTGGGTTGAGGCTATCCCATCTAAGACCAATGACCATAAAGTAGTTTTGAAATTCTTGAAAGAAAACGTCATGTCTAGATTTGGGGTACCTAAGGCGATCATTAGTGACGGCGATTCGCATTTTTGCAATCGCCCCTTTGAGACCTTAATGAAAAAATATGGGGTAACCCATAAAGTGTCAACCGCCTACCACCCACAGACAAATGGCCAAGCTGAATTGGCCAATAGGGATATCAAGCACATCCTAGAGAAGACTGTGAACCCCAATAGGAAAGATTGGTCACTTAGGTTGACTGATGCCTTATGGGCGTATCGCACGGCCTATAAAACTGTTTTAGGCATGTCTCCCTATCGCATAGTGTATGGAAAGGCGTGCCACCTGCCAGTAGAGATGGAACATAGGGCGTACTGGGCTATTAAACACTTGAATTTTAATCTTGATGTCGCAGGTCAGCAGAGGAAGCTCCAGCTAAGTGAGCTCGAAGAGATTAGGCAAGACGCCTATGAAAGTGCTAGGGTTTACAAGGACAAGATGAAAGCGTTTCATGACAAGAACATCGCTCGTAAGTCTTTCGAGCCAAATCAAAAGGTCCTGTTGTACAACTCTAGGCTGCACCTTTTTCCTGGCAAGTTGAGGTCCCGATGGGTGGGACCATTCATTGTCAAGTCCATATTCCCTCACAGGGCTGTGGAGATAGAGAATCCCAAGAATGGCAACATTTTCAAAGTGAATGGACAACGCCTCAAGCCATTTTTGGAGAACTTTTCTCATGAGACTGTGGAAGAGGAACTTGTAGACCCAGTCTATTGCGAGGCCCCATCAGAGTAACTTCTTTTGTGATTATGTGTATATAGTTCTTTTTACCTTTGTTTAGTTGCTTTCTTTTGGATACTGTGGATACTCTAACCTTTGTGCATATTTACTGTAGTGTAAATGATTTACAAGTGCTTTTGTACCCTCTTCCCATTTTTGTCTTTAAATGCTTATCTTTATGCTATGCTTCCTTTTGAACTTGCATCATGAATGTGAACTCTTCCATTGCACATGCACGCCATTAGAGTGGAACTAACTTACAGCATATCACTTGAACCTTGTGTCATCTCATTCATCGATTCATGTTTCCACATCGTGACTCGCATCAAAGTACGTTCATATTGAATACATTTGGTATTGTAAGCCTCGCAAGTCATGATTTTTGTTTTCAAGCACACTTTCGCTTGATTTAAGCTTCAAGAATTGCATTTTTGCATGAACTTTCATTTGTATGCATCATATTCATTTTGGAACAATCGTACAACTTTGAAAGATGATTTTAGGCCATCATTGTTCTTTTGAACCTCAACTCCTTGAAAGTTTCCATTTTGAACCCTAATTTGAGCCAAGAGTGCCAATTCGTTCAAAGCTTAGGAACCCTAGGGTAAATTTGGAAGGCGGAGCCGTGTTAGCATGCCGTGGTACTTTTTCCCCGGTGTTTTAAGTTGGTGGTGGTTAAAATCTCATTTGAAGGAGGTATTGTGGGCTGCAAAGGGTGAAAAGTGGCAAAAAAAAGTGGCAAATTGGGCATTTTCAGCAAGTGGGACCGGTACCCCTCATGGAGGGACCGGTACCCCTCAACCAGTACTGAATGGGACCGGTACCCCTTTAAGTGGGACCGGTACCCCTGTGCAGAAATTGAAAATTTCGAGCTTTTTAAAGCCCTAGCTCGTGTTTAACCCCATTCCAACCTTATTTCACCCACTTTTATCAACTTTCCTCTCATTTTCAACCCCTCCCAAGCATTCTCCATCACTTTGGAGAGATTTTTACCATTCCTCACCAAATCCACCATCAAAACCCTAGTTTTCTCACTTTTTCACCACACATCACCCCATTCCCATCTCATATCTCAAAACCCTAACCCTAAACCTGAAAATCCACCCTTTTACACACTATTTCCATCGATTGAAGACGGGTATGCACTAGAGTGGTGGTGGTGGACTTCTTTTGGGTGTTTTGAAGCATTCTCTTGCATTGTGGGTAAGTGTCTCAATTTTTGAAGTTTGCAAGCAAGTTAGGTTTTTGTTCTACATTTGGTGATTTGTGTTTGGGTGAAGTGTGGTGTTGTTATTGGGGATTATACTCTTGTTGGTGGTGATTTGTGTTGATTATGGAGCTTTTGGGGAAGAAAATGTTGTGCGATGCTAAGAGGGGGTGTTCGATGTTCATTGAAATGGGCATGTGGGATTGTGTAGTGGCCATGCTAGTGCTACTTTGTGTTGTTGGTCTAGTTGTGTCGTTCATGGCTAGAACCAAGACACCGAAATGAGGGAAAGCCTCGGGCTCTTCTGTGGAGCAGGCAGTTAAAAAGAGAAAGGCAAGCTCTTCTCAACCTGTGAAGAAGGGAAGGGGAAAGAGGCATGAAAGTGAAAGTGAAGAGAGCTAGGATGATGACATAGAGGCCATGTTTGAAGAGGATAGGCAAGAAGGGGAAGAGGATGAATGGGTTCAGTCACTTGCTAAAAGAGGATTCATCTGTGAAAGGACTGTTGAAGCTTCAACCTTTATCCACACTCATCCCATTCGAGGTGCTATAGATACCCAAAACTTGGGTTTCCTGTTTAGGCCTATCGAGGGCTATCACCCATCCGTGGTGAGAGAGTTCTACTCGAATTTGAGAGTACATGCGGAAATGGAGTATCACATGAAGACAACTGTATGTGGAAAGTCCTTTCTAGTGAACACTACTGTCATTGCTACGGCCTTGGGATATCCTCGACCTTCCCATGCAGATGGTGTCCCTTACCCATTTCATCCATTGACAGCTTTCAATGGGGCATCCTTCGCTCAAGTTATGTATTCAAATCCTGTGCCAATGGTATCATTCAATCGAAATGAGTTCACCCCTGGGAAGCTAAAGCCCGAGTATGCCTTAATGAACAAAATCATCCACTGTCGCATCGACCCAAAAGGAAAAGAAAAAATACCAAGAGTCGATGAGATCAAGTTTCTTTTTGAAGTGATGAATGGGCGGCGAATTGACTTCGCAGCGGTGATTTGGGGAGTAATGAGGGACTTTGTAAACTTTGTAAGCAAGTCGACCTACATGCCTCTTCCTTGCTTGATCACTCAAATTGTAAAAGCTGAAGGAATCAAGTTGCCTCCAAAGAACAAAATGGCACCTCCTCACTTTGGCCCCATCAACAATGTAACCGAAGCAAGGAGTATAGCAGCTTCAGTGAAGCCCAGGCCAGCTCAATCCCAGTCAGTTTCTGAAGGGCCGTCCTCGTCGTCAGCACCTAAGCTCGCAAGTACATCTCCACTTAAGAGAATGGAGCGCAGAATCAAGGGATGGTTCAAATGCATTTTGGGGAAGCAGAAGCAGATTGACCACAGACTGGCTAGGTTGGAGAGAGAGATTCACGTGCTTAGAGGTGACCCATCTGCTGTTGAACCACCACTTCCTAACTTGGAGGGGGATTCCGATGAGCTTGACGACTGTGTGGATGAGGATGATTTCAGTGATGAGGAGGAATCAGAGGAGGAGTAGTTGGGGTACCTTTTTAGTAGTTAGGTTGTTGGTGCTTTCAGTTGTGTTTTTACTTTTCTAGTCTAGTTTTATTTCGGTTTAGGGTAGCATAGGGCGGTGTTGGCACAGGGTAGTGACCCAAGCCAAGTTAAAGCCAACACCCGTTTTGTTTTGAAGCCCCTTTGTGTAAACCCCCGGTCATTACATGCTTAAAAGTCCTTTTTTGATTTTAAAGTGTTAGTTGTTCCCTTATGAACATTATGCATCTATGAATGGTTAGTTTTTGTTATGAATGCTTTATTTCTGCTTCATGGTGTATGCTTTCGCGTTACTCCACTCCACTCATTCTTATATCACTGTTTTTAGTTCTTGTTGATTGATGTTGGTTTCGTGAAGCTCTTATTGGCAAAATTCCACACACTTGGAAAAAGCACAAGCATGAGTAGTTCAAGCGCTTGCATTGTATTTCAAGTTTAAGTAGTATGCTCATGTTTGCATGGTGAAAGCGAGTTCTTTTGTTCATTTATTTGTTTCTTTTCTCTTAGTTTCTTAGTTCTTTTTGGTTCAAATCTTACTAGGGACTAGCAAGATACAGGTTGGAGGGTGTGTTTAGCACATAAATTCGCCCATTTTTACTTGTCTTTTTGTACATTTTTACCTGTTCTTCAACCCTAGTTTGACTTGATTCTGGTATTTTTAATCCTTTCATTGTTTTTGAGCAAGTGCAGGTTACATGGTGCTAGTTCCATTCTTTTGAAGGTATTCGATGAATCCCGAAGGTTTTCATCCGGTGATCAAGGCTTGCAAGCACATTCTCAAGATCATAGTATGCATTTATGGAGCATTCCCCGTCAAAGCCTTGCCCAAGCAAGTCATTCGCTCGTTTCCAAGGCATTGAAGGACCTAGTACCTTTTGAGCGGCCTTTCAAGCTCATATGATCATGCGGAGCAAGCAAAGATGAAGCGAGGAGGCTTAGAGGTCAAAACAGGGCAAAACAAGGAATTTTCAGCAAGGGGTACCGGTCCCACCATAGGGGGTACCGGTCCCCAAGTTGCAGTGTTGATTGGTACCGGTCCCACCTTGGGGGGGTACCAGTCCCTTTGCTCGGGAACTTCTCCGGGTCATTTGTAAAACTCTCCAAATGCAAGGGCACTCTTGTCCTTTGGTCCCCATGTCTGATACCCTTTTGGGGGGTATTTATTGCACATTTACAGCTGATTGAAGCATTCTCTCTTGCTCTTAGCTTTGGTTTTCTAGGGTTAGCTTAGTTCTCAAGTTTTTAGCTTAGTTTTTCTAGGTTTCTTGCATTTTCTAGCTTAGTGCAGCTTAGTTTGTTGGGTTTTATTGTTGTTCTTACTTTGTAAACCATAGTTTAGGTTGTTGTTTCTCTTTTGAATCTCAACGTTGTAAGCTACACTTGTTTCAAGTCATTTATTACAAAGCATTTACTCATTTTCAGCTTTTATGGTTGTGTATGGTTATTTTCTTCCTCATTATGGCTAGCTAAGCATTTAAGGAGGGTTCTTTGGTGAAGTTCCTCTCCAAAACCTAAGGTGAATGTGGTTTCTTGAATCAAGTGCTTCAATGTTAATGGAATGGTAACTTCTTTTACTCTCTTTTCTTTTGAAACCACATGGAGTCATATTCATGACCAAAATATAACTTGTGAGAGGTTGTATTTTGGTGATGAGCACATATAAACTCCATGTGTATGTTAAAACATCAAAATGAGTAGTAAGTTGCATTCCATCTTATGTTCTTTTCTCTTGAGCTTGTATTGTTAAAATCTTTCCATTCAAAGCCATAAGTCACATGGACCATTTGAATGTGTATGTTTGAGAAACCACTAAGCCTAGGTTAGGAAGGAATGAATCCATAGAACCCATCCTTTCTCTCATTTCCAAGTTTACAAATCAAATCTTTGCCATTAATTTGGCACAAATCTCATAATCAAACAAACCCCATATTTACACTTGTTTTACATTCATTGGGTAGCATAACCTAAGAATCACTAGAACCTATTCCACTCCCTGTGGAAATGACCTAGGTACTCCCTAGTTTTATTGCTAGACGATCATAAGACTCCTACGCTTGGGAATCTCATGCGCACAACACTTCAATTTACGTCCAAGCAGAATACAAGGAAAAATTTTAAAAACCTACCTTCCGCTGCGTTCCTTGATTGTATTCTTTCAGTGGTATCAGAGCCTACCTTAATCCTTGATTCGAATCATAAATGGCTTTGTATGGCATGCATTAAAATATGTTTTTAATTAATTTGGGATTTAGAGAAATCACCATAGAGGATTCGGCCATGGGGTTTTTAAACCTCTTGTGTTTTGTTTTATAATTTGCAACTAGGGTTTCATAAACCCTACATGATGGACGTTTTCTTAAGGGGCTGCCATAGTGTTTTTAAACCATGAAAAAGTGTTTTCAAAAGGGCTAGGTCACGGCTTCACTAGGGGCTGCACATTAGGGTTTTTAACCCCTTGCAATTTTCGGCCATCTAGGGTTTGGAACCCTAACTTGTTTTATCATTTTGGGTTTAAAACCCTTATGTAATTCGGCCATTAATGGGTTTAGAACCCTTGAAGGTGCAGCCATGGTGGTTGTATTAGTGAAGAAGATGATGATAATTTTAGGAAATCCTAATCTAAATAGGAAACCTAGTTTTACTAGGATTTGCTTATTTGGTTAGTTTCCTATTGGTTATTATCATTCCTAGTTAGTATTAGATACTAATTAGATATGTCCTAATGTGATTAGGAGTTAATTAATAAGGTTAATTAATATATATGTGGCTGCACATGGTAGTTTAAGAAACTCCATAAAAGATAAGATTAGTTTCTTATTTTGAAAAATTTCAAAATTCAAAAATTTCTTGTTTTTCAAGATAACATGGGATTTGAAATTTTAAAATTTGAAACTCAATCTTTTGGATGATATGATTTGAATTTTATCTTATCATTTATTTGATATGGTTATTCATATTTTAAAAAATTGAATTGGTCAAAATTTCAAAAAACCTAATCCTTTCCCCCCCCCCTTGCAATTTTCGGCCACACTAGGGTTTAGAACCCTAGTGTATCATGACCACTTCTCTTGGTCTTGTTTTTGGTTTGTATGTCTTCACAAATGTTTTATTAAATGTTTATTTGATTGCAAAATTATTTTGAAACATTTTGAAATTCAAAATTGTGAAGAAATAAATCAAAAGATGAAATTGGGTTTGGGAAACCCTAATTGCCAAAATTTGGGATTGAGGATTAAACACATGGTGTTGGGCCTTTTAATTGGATTAAAATGCTTGGTGATCATCCATAATGATATATTGCATTGTCCTAATGGTTAGTACATGAAAATATATAGTTTTGATATGCTTTATAATTATTATAAAGTCATAAACAGTGTGCTGTTTTCTGGGCAGCAGTCACTGTAAAGTTGTAAATTCTTTTTAATTTATTTAAAATGGTTTTTACAGCAGGCCACCTATCAACTTCACTAATATAAGGTCTTAACTAAATGTAGGAATAGTTCCCATCATTTATTTTTGACTTTAAATAGCCGCGATAAGCATTTTGTGACTTATACTCAAATCTGTCACGATTTGGAGTAATAGTCACAAAACGCTTTAAAGTGATATCAAACGTTGGAATCACTTAACGAGACCCCTGCCATTGGAAAGAACACTGAAAATCCTAGTGAAATGAAGTGTTCTTGAATTTAAAAAGGTGTTTTAAATAATGCAAATATTTAATGCAAAACAGGGGCTGATTCTTGGTGTTTTAGAGAAAACACTAAAGTAAGGAGTTACTTAATTTTAATGCGATTAAAATTGACATCTATTTTCATGGGATGAAAGATAGATTAAAATATGTCTTTAATACATGCCATTGCCATTTATTACTTGTTCCTTTACTGCTTTAATTTATTCAATGTGATTGTTTAAATTATAATATGGAAAGATATGGACTTAAAGACCAATTAATTTGGATGTGATTGGCCGCATGCGATGTGAATCTTTTATGGGTTGTAATTTAAAGTAGTTTAAATTATTTGTGATGTAATTTTAATTATGGGCTTGCATGCCTATTTCCATCCTTTGTAATGTATCCCCTATTCCTTTATACTCTCTTTTATTTGTGTAATTGTACATCAAAGATCGAGACGGTGCATGGTGGACCCGAGGATACATGGAGCAGTGGGAGGACATAGAGAAGACCTTGAGAAGATCTTTTCTTTCATGTAATAGTTACAGGTTAAAATTGCGATCACATAACCCACATGAGACCTAGGGCTCAACTATTGGCTCTAGTTGGGCCCAACCTAAAAGTCCATATTCTTTCCATTAGGCCCATATATATGTTAGATGTATGCTTTAGGGGCCCGTTAACCATATTATTATATGTCTTTGATGATAGTGTCCCGTTCCTTTATGGATAGTGGGAGTATCATTAAAGTACTAATAATAAAGAATGGTTAATAATATATATGTGATATATTGATGCATGTGATGTATGTTAATATTATGATGTGACCTAAATACTCCTCAATTTCAAATTTAAATTGTAAGGAAGAGGCATATGATGCTTTATCCTAGCCTCCTACCATTACAAGAAAGGAGAGTCTTTATGGTGGATGTGTTTGGCTGCAGATATGTGGGAACACATTCATTATGAAGGTTCAAACCAGCTTGTTACATATTGGATATCATGAGGTGCGATAATGGGGCTTACCAAGAAACTGATATGTGAGGGATGCCACATTCAATTGACCATACTCATGTGAATGGTAGGTGTGATTTAACTAAAGTACACTAACCAAGAAACTATTATGTGAGGTTACTGTAATTTAGAGGCTAAAAGAAGATTGGAACTTGCTTAGTGAAGCATTGGATAAAGAGTTATCCACCCCTTTGGAATAATGATCCAAGAAACTATTATGTGAGGTTCACTAATTCAAATGGGACCCCAATCCCCATTAAGAATTCATTTTTGAATTCTCGAATCCTATAGAGGGAGTATGGGATTTGATAAAATAGTGGGAGACACCATAAAACTAAAGACCAAGTTATTATGGTTTAATGAAATATATTAATCTGTTACTTATTTTTGTAGATATCATGGTTATACTCAAACAAATATCCGAAAATGAATTTGACTACTGTTTGACTGAACCTTGTAACAATGAGCTGTCTAAAGAATTAGGAAAAGTTCCTAATTCAGGATTTTATCTGTCAGTTAGCTCTGCTTGCTCTTGGGTATTGGATACCGGTGCTAGTTCTCACATATGTAACAATATAAGAGAACTTAGAGGAAGCAGACAATTGGGTCGAGATCAAGTTTCCCTTCGAGTAGGAAATGGAGCAAACGTTGCTGCATTAGCTGTAAGGACTTGTGACCTAATTTTACCATCAAGACATGTTCTGAAATTAGAAGACTGTTTGTTTATGCCAGGCATAGTCAGGAACATTGTTTCGGTTTCATCCTTAACACGTTCTGGCTATGAATTTGTTTTTAGTAGGAATGGTTGTACTATTTCTTTTGGAAATAAATTAGTAGGCTCTGGCATATATCTAAGCGGTCTATATTTCTTGAACATGGATGGTAGTATAAACTGTTTAGAGAAGAATCAAAATGCTAAGGGGCATAAAAGACCTCGTGATGAAAATGACTCGACCTATGTATGGCATTTAAGATTAGGTCATATTAGTGAGGAAATGATTAATAGGTTAAGTAAGGATGGGCAATTGGGCTCATATGTACTTGTACCCTTACCTACCTGTGAACCTTGTCTCATGGGTAAAATGACCAAATCGCCCTTTACTGGTCACAGTGAGAGGGCAGGAGACATACTGGGGTTAATACATTCTGATGTATGTAGACCTTTAAACAAGGTTGCCAGAGGTGGTTTCACCTACTTCATTACCTTTACCGATGATCACTCACGGTTAGGTACGGTGTATCTTATGAAACACAAATCTGAATCCTTTGAAAAGTTCAAAGAATACAGAGCTGAAGTGGAGAAACAAACTGGCAAAAGTATTAAAGCTCTTCGATCGGATCGAGGAGGAGAATACTTAATCACTAAGTTTTTGGATCATCTGACTGAGGCTGGCATATTATCGCAGTGGACTCCTCCTGGTACACCTCAGCTTAATGGTGTATCTGAAAGGAGAAATCGTACTTTGATGGACATGGTACGATCGATGCTGAGTTACACTGATATGTCAATATCCTTTTGGGGATATACATTAGAGACAGCTGCTTATTTGTTGAACAGGGTTCCTTCCAAATCTGTCCCTAAGACTCCATATGAGATGTGGTATGGGAAGAAACCAAGCCTCAAGCATCTGAGGATTTGGGGTTCTGTTGCATACGTTAAGAACCAAAATACAACCAAATTGGAAGCAAGATCAAACAAATGTAGATTTGTGGGGTACCCAAAAGAGTCTTTGGGATACTATTTCTATCACACTGATGAAGAGAAAGTCTTTGTTAGTAAGTTTGCCGTGTTTTTGGAAAAAGAGTTTATTCAAGAAGGAGGCAAAGGTCAAGTGATAGATCTCAAGGAATTATCCGAGAGCTCACAGATCAACACTGATACCACCCCTGCCCCTGTTGAGGCAGAACCTACTGTTACACCACCACTTCGTAGATCTAGTAGGGTATCTGCTCCTCCAGATAGATATGGGTATCTTCATGAGATGAGAGAGGAGTTGTTTCTTGGCGACAAGGAACATCCAGATGATCCTACTACATACGAGGGAGCGATGTTGGACATCGACTCGAGTAGATGGCAAGAGGCCATGAAATCTGAAATGGATTCGATGTATTCTAACCAAGTCTGGACTTTGGTAAATCCTCCTGAGGGTATAGTACCTATAGGCTGTAAATGGATTTACAAAAGGAAGATAGGCTCGGATGGAAAGGTAGAGACCTACAAAGCTAGACTAGTGGCAAAAGGGTATAATCAGAAGCAAGGTGTTGACTATGAGGAAACCTTTTCGCCAGTAGCTATGCTTAAATCCATTAGGATCTTGTTGGCTATAGCCGCACACTATGACTATGAGATATGTCAGATGGATGTAAAGACTGCCTTCCTAAATGGTAACATTGAGGAAGATCTTTATATGGAACAACCTAAAGGCTTTATATCCAGTGGTGAGGACCACAAGGTGTGCAAGCTACAGCGGTCCATTTATGGACTAAAAAAAGCTTCTCGAAGTTGGAACATTCGATTCAATGAAGAAGTCAAATCGTTTGGCTTCCTTCAGAATATGGATGAACCATGTGTGTACAAGAAGGTTAGTGGGAGTGCAGTCACATTCTTGGTCCTATATGTGGACGATATCCTAATCATTGGGAATGATGTAGGAATGATTTCATCGATAAAACTTTGGCTCTCTAGCAACTTCTCCATGAAGGATTTGGGAGAAGCAACCTACATACTGGGTATAAAGATCTATAGAGATAGATCAAAAAGGTTGCTTGGTCTTTCACAATCCATGTACATAGATAAAATACTGAAGAGGTTCAGTATGGAGAATTCCAAGAGGGGTTTGCTTCCCTTTAGACATGGAATTTATCTCTCCAAGGATATGTCTCCTAAGACAGATCAAGAGAGAGAGCATATGAGTAAGATCCCTTATGCTTCTGCAGTAGGGAGTCTTATGTATGCTATGCTATGTACAAGACCTGATATCAGTCATGCAGTAAGCGTTGTCAGCAGATATCAGTCTAACCCAGGTGAGGCACACTGGGTGGCAGTTAAGGGCATCCTTAAGTACTTGAGAAGGACTAAGGATTTGGCTCTTATCTATGGAGGAGATGAGCTCAAAGTAGATGGTTTCACAGACTCTGATTTTCAATCAGATATAGATGATAGAAAGTCTACATCTGGATATTTGTTCACCTTGAATGGTGGTGTGTTTAGCTGGAAGAGCTGTAAGCAGACTATTACAGCGGATTCCACTACAGAAGCTGAGTATGTAGCCGCCTCCGAAGCTGCCAAGGAAGCTGTTTGGATCAGAAAGTTCATTTCAGAACTTGGAGTGGTTCCAGCCATTGAGTCACCTATACCTTTGTATTGTGACAACAATGGGGCTATAGCTCAAGCCAAGGAACCAAGGTCACATCAGAAATCCAAGCACATTGAAAGGCGTTTCCACATGATTCGTGAGATCGTAGAGCGAGGAGATATCAGTATGCAAAGAGTAACATCTGAGGATAACACCGCAGACCCACTTACCAAGGCTCTTACCCAGAAGGTCTTGGATCGACATCTTGAGAAGATGGGGATGAAGTATGTCACTAATTGGATTTAGTGCAAGTGGGAGATTGTTAGATATGTGCCCTAAAACCAATTGTTCTTTTGAGTTTAGGGTTTTATATTTCATTATATTATCTTGTATGGATCTTTATTCATTTATGATATGGCTATTTTATCATGTAAACTTGTGTTTAATTACTGTTCATGATAAAGTCCTTGGATAGTATGATAGAAAGTTATATCTCAAGTGTTGAGATAGAGAGACTTATAACTTTCAAGTACATCTATCCTAAACTAGTTCCTGATCATAGGTTTATATATTTGGACGATTATAAACCGTTAAAATTAGCTCAGGTTTTACTAGCTCCATGGGAGGATGGTGAGTCTCGAACCATCTGTGTAGAGACACTATAGTAAACCTGTGGGTGCTTGTTAGAGAACAAGTACACCGAACGTGACCAATATGAGTACAGCTTATGGAATTCTATTTGTATGTCAAAGGCTGCTCATGTGTATAGTCACAGTTGTAATCCTTAGACTCGAGACACCACTTGTTATCTTATATATGAATTGCTAGAGTTTGATAGTATCTCGTACACCCTTAATCATAAGGATGTAATCGGTGCACATTGGCTCTAGTGAGTTATGTATGAAGATAGGTGAGTGTGCAATAGAGGATCACCACCCTTAATAAGAAAGGGCGAATGTCTTAGTTAGTTCACAGTTACTATCTCAATGAAGTCTTTGGCCAAAGCAGAAGGTTACCAAGAAAAGTGTTTCAAGGGTATACCTAATTGAGATTATAATCTGGTGAATTAGTAACACATGATTAAGTTAGGGTTTGACATGAATCCATACCCAACTAACTTAATCGAGACATTGTTTGGTGAGGGATTATTTATAGCACGAAGGGTTCATTTACACGTTCGTATATTCACCCACACCTAGGGTACGTCATGACATATTGCTAGATGTCACTCATGACTAGTGAAGGCCTAATGATAAGGGTTATCATTGAGGGCAAAATTAGAATTGTTCCAATCGAACCTAAAAATAGAAAGTTTCTATTTTGGGCGACATTGAGATGTCCCCTGCCACTACTAGGTTGGGATGAACCCAATGGGTCACACACATAAGAACATAAGTGAGGTTGTTAAACTTGTGAGAGGGATGCATTCTTATTAATATATGTTTGGCTTTAATTAATTAAGGGTTAATTAATTAAGAGCCAAAAGGATATCTAATTCAAGAATGTGAATAACCAAAATAGGGTTAATGGTCATGCTAGCACTAGTAACCAAACATCCTAAGAAGAGGAGAGGCTTATTTAAAGAGAGAGAACCCTAATAGCCAAATAGCTTGCATCATCCAAGAGCTCTCTCTCTCTATTGCCGCCCCTCCCTCTCTCCCTCTCCATGCTTGCCTTTTTCAAGTGTTGAAAAATTCAAGAAAGTTTAATCGACTCTTGTGTTCGTGTGGACTTTCATTGGAGGCCACCATTCTTTTGGGGCTCGAGGTTTGAGCGAGGACGATCATCAAAGGAAGAGAACATCGCAAAGGAACAAATCAATGTAAGCTTTACTTTAATGTATTTAATTTAAAGTTGATTCGATTCATCGATTAAGAGGATTCATGGTTGAATACAAGGAAAAATTTTAAAAACCTACCTTCCGCTGCGTTCCTTGATTGTATTCTTTCATTCCCGCACATAGGGACCGGTACCCCTCCTAGGAGGGACCGGTACCTTTCACTTCTGCAACATGGGGACCGGTACCCCTCCTAGGAGGGACCGGTACCTCCCCTGCTGAAACGCCAAAAGCTGCATAATTTGCCACCCAAACTCCCTCGCTTCAGCCTCGCTTGCCTCGGATGATCATATGGACTTGAAAGACCGCTCCAAAGGTGATCGTGAAAGGTTCTGTGAAAAACCACAGACATGGATTCGCAGCGGAAAGGTAAAACAAAAACTTTTTCTGTTTATAAAAAAATCCATGTTCACAAAACCAATATGAATCGATTCAAGCATTAGGATCATGTATATAAAATTAAACACAATTAATCAAAGCATATAAAAACTCACTTTATTGTGTTCTTCGGTGTAGGAATCCTTCGAGTTTCAAAAGCATGAAACCTCCAAAGCGTATCCATACGAGAGCAAAACTCCGAAAGCTTTTCTTGTCTTCCACAACCCTTGTGGCAAGCAAGAATGGAGAGGGAGAGGAGAGAGAATTTCGGCTATGGGGTTTCTCTTAAACCTAGAGTGTGTGAAATTATAGACTTTCTCCTCTTTGGGGGGTGTTTGGTTACTAGTGCTAGCATGACCAAATATCCTCGAATAGAGTAATCCTATTCTCGGTTAGTTTTGACTTTTAATCAATTAACTTTTAATAATTAAAATCAAACTAACTCCATGATAGGATTCCCCTCCCACAAGCTTAAGGAACTCACTTACTCTCTATTGTGTGTGACCCTTTGGGTTCACCCTAACCTAGCAGTGACAGGGACATCTCTATGTCTCCCAAAATAGAAACTTTCTATTTTAAGGTTCAATTGGAACGATTCCAATTTTGCCCTCATTGATAACACTTTATCAATAGGCTTTCACTGGTCATGAGTGACATATAGCAACATATCATGACATACCCAAGGTTTAGGTGAATAGCAGAACTATGTGAACCCTTCATGTTATTTAATCCTTCATCCCCTAATGTCACAGTTAAGATAATAGGTATGGTTTTAGTCAAACCCTATCTTAACAACTTGATATCTGTCCCACAAAATATAATCTCAATAAGGTAATCGCAGTGAAACTCTTTTCACTGTTTACCTATCACTCTGGCCAGAGGTTCCCTTTGAGAATTATCTTTGTGAACTTATCCTGACATTCTCTCTCATATAACTGAGAGTGATGATCCCTTATTGCACACTCATCCATCTCCATGCATAACTCATTAGAGCCAATAAGCACCGATTACAACCTAATGGATAAGGCCGTACGAGATACTATCAAACTCTAGCAACCTATGCACAAGACAGCTATGGTGTCTCAGGTCTAAGGACTACCAAATTAATGGACATAACACTAGAATATTCCTTTGACAGAACTACCATAGGAATACTCTTTTGCAGATCATGTTCAGTGTACATATTCTCTAATATGCACTCACAGATTAACCTAAGTGTCACTACACTGATAGGAAAGACTACCTATCCTCCATATGAGTTGGTTTAAATCTGTGCTACTCTTCATACGGTTAATTAAATATCCACTTTAATAAACCTTTGAGTAGGAACTCTTTTAGAATAGATGTATATGAGAAATATCAGTCGCTCTATCTCAACTCTTTGAGATGCATATTTCTCTTATCATTTATTCATGGACCTTATCATATATGTGAGAACATATTAGATAAGTTATACCTTCCATATATAGATAATATGAAACTCAATATACCCTTTAGGATTGGTTTTAGGGCATATTTCTAACAGATCGGTTCTCTAATGCACTGGGAAAGAGCGAATGGCTTGCTTGGGGAAGGCCTTAACGGAGAATGCTCCATAGATGCCTAACAATGAGCATGAGAATGTACAAGCTAGCCTTGATCACCGGATGAAAACCTTCGGGATTCATCGAATACCTTCAAAAGATGGAATTAGCGCTATGGACCAGAATCAAGTCAAACTAGGGTTGAAGAACAAGTAAAATGTACAAAAAGACAAGTAAAAATGGGCGAATTTATGTGCTAAACAAGGGGGGAATGTCAATCCTCAAGCTCCACAATATCGAGCACCCCCTGTCCCTTTGGCTAACGTAGGGAGAACCCTTAGAGAGATATTAAGACCTCAACGAACCACAGCACCCTCGTGTATTTGCCTACCTCAGGAAGCAAACAATTTTCCCATGAGACCTAAGATGATTCGGCTTGTCCCTGAATATAGAGGGTTCGATTCTGAGAACCCCTACTCATACATGAGAGATTTTAAGGATGTCTGCAGTGCTTTCCTTTCTACAGGATCGCCTCTTCCTATCATATGCTTGGTTTTATTTCCATTCTCTCTAAAATACAAAGCTAAAATGTGGTTTCACTCTCTTACCCCTAATTTAATCCATACTTGGGAGGACATGCGTAGTGCAGTCCTTAATAAATTCTTCCCTCCGGGGCGCACAAATGCACTTATGCGAGCTATCCAAAACTTTTCTGAAAAGCCGGGTGAATCTTTTGCAATTGTATGGGAAAGATACAAAGAACTTCTCAATGCTATCCCTCATCATGGTTTGGATATTGGCCAAATCATTGGCTATTTTCATTAAGGACTTTCATTGGAAAACAAACAATTTATCCAAATGATGAGTAGGGGACAGTTTTATGAGAAGAGTCCCGAAGAGGCCATACAATGTTTTGATTCCTTAGTGGAAAATGCCCGAAATTGGGAGATTAATTCCTCCCTTGATGCCGCGTGCAAAGTATGCCCGTGGGAGGAGGAAAGCATCACGTGAAAGACAACGATGACCTCCAAGCAAAAATTGCTAGTTTGACTAGGAAACTAGAGGCCATTGAGTTGCAAAAAGTGAGTGAGGTGAGCACCGTACCCAAAGCGCCTATGGCACGTACGGGATCTAGGATGGAAGACTTATGCATAATTTGCGACCCCACTCACTCGACCACTGATTGCCCTAATCTTCCCCAAGTCAAGGGTGCCATCCAAATTGAGCAAGCTAATGCTCTCAACTACCAAAGGAAACCCTTCAACTCTCCATATTCCGAGACTTACAATCCGGGGTGGAGTAA
>JAESVK010001095.1:1707-61491 GCA_017140935.1 Hamamelis virginiana
TTTTTTTTTTTTTTTTTTTAAATTGTTGCTATGTGCTTAGTAAACAGAATTAGGGTTTGGTTTGTTATTATAGGAATTAGGCAAATCCTTGTTAACTCTATGAATGATAGCTTGGTTGTTTTTATTGAGAGAAGGGTATTTGATTGTGTTAATAAGAGCATTTCTAATGGAATGCCAAAATTTGGCATTAGCACCCAAATAACTTGCTCCAATGGGATGTCATTTGGCATGCCAAATTGTGGCAATGACACCATTTGGTGCCAAATTTGGCACCTCAAATGGCACTTGCCATTTGTGCTCTGTCATGCTTTCTCTTCAGAAATGTGAGGAATGCGAAAATGTAGCATTAATGCATTGGAACACATAGGTAGAAAAGTTTGGCATTGATGCTATTTGGGGTGCCAAATTTTGACTTAGGCAGATCAAATGACATGAATGCATTGGAAATGCTTTAGGGTGCCAAATTTTGGCAATGTCACATAAGGCTGTCAAATTTGGCACCTTACTGTGCCAAGTTATATTTTCCCTTCAAAAAGTGGGAAATGTCAAAATATAGCATTAATGCATTGTAGTACATATATGCCAAAATTTGGCATTGATGCCATTTGAGGTGCCAAATTTTGGCATTGGCACATCAAATGGCATGAATGCATTGGAGATGCTCTAATGAAGCCATCATATAATGCTTAAAAAAATAGGGCCCTATTGAGAATAATTGTAAATGTATTGAATTAAAATATTGTATATCAAATATCAATGGATTATAATTTTTTGCAATTTTTTCTACCTCAAACTAATACGAAATTTTTTTTAAACAAAACATTCTTGATTTTTAGGAATAAACTATTAACAATTAATTAAAGTTCCCCCCCCCCCCCCCCCCCCAACTCAAATTCCTGGCTTCGTCCCTATGTATGTGACTTTCCTTTTTGAAGAACTACGTGGCTTTCCTTTCTGAAGAACTTGAAGAAATCGGAGTAATTTATTGATTGACACCCACAAATGTAATGCAGTGTTCTTTTTTTGACATAAAGAAAAAGCTACACTATGTCAATGAGAAGCCTAACCAAGTGTTGGGAAAGACTCCCTGTACAGCAGTGAACAAAAATGCTGCAATAATCCTTTCCCTATGTGTGTGATAAAAAATAGTTTGCACGTGATGATATCCAAAAACCACAAAAGCAGAACAAAGAAATAGCAATCACAGATCACCAATTTTTATATGGAAAACCCTTCAATGTGAAGGGAAAAACCATTGGACTGTAGTCTACCAAGCAACTTCCACTATGAAAATAATGGGTCCAACAAAAATGTCTTCTCTAGTAAACTATAGAACATCAAACATCAAGAGAGATAATACTCAAGGCTTACAAGAATGCTCATCACCTAAAAATGGTGGATAACCAACTCAACAACTGAAAAACTAACCGGAGTAATAAGAACCAGAAAATACGCTCTCTGGTCAGTCACTCTAATGGCCCCCAGCAGCACCACACTGGACCTTGTAACGATGAAAACTTCCTCTGCAATAATCGGAGGAGAAGGCCTGAATTTTTTGGGGACAAAATTGTATATTTTGAAGAGGATAAAACAAGCTAGAGTATCACTTGTTTCTGTCTCCTCTTCTACTGGAATATGGAGAGCCATGTGTGAGTGCTAGAGTGTTGAACAATATTTTTAAGCAATCTGCCAATTATTGTCACCCTAAGCAAATAGGTTATCAAAAACACTTCCTAGCCTTATCACCTTCCCCAATTTTATTTTATTTCTTTTCTTTCCAACAAAAGTGGTGGGGTCCACTATATTGGGCAGCCCGAAATGGGGCTTGAAAAACCTCCTTAAGAACAACACCAACGATGGGAATGAAGGATAGCAGCACCTTTACCACATTGAACTTAATGTTGGGGTACTATGTAAGGTGTTAATCGGGCCAGCAGTGTGAAACCACCAAACTAGAATACAGTATTTTAATGTTCGGTTAACCAAGTTTAAAAAACCAAGCTATCTGTCTTCTGATGATTCATGACCACCACCAGCAGTTTGGAACATATGATTTCTGAACCTATGACAGGGGCAAGTAGAGGGGTTGTAGGTAGAATGGTAGGACAATAAAAATAATATGAATTACTACTCATCTCCAAAGCCTGCCCAGATGACATGATAGATTTAGTTGCCTCAGCAATATAGAGAACAAATGAAAATTCTCTACCATTGGCTTAGCAACACTACTGTTCCTATCTAAAGCCATTCAACCTCTGGAACCACATGGCCACCCATCATGCATTCAAAAAAAAAAAAAAAAAATGCAAGTTGTCTTTAATTTTCCTAAGAACTAAATCATGTACACCCAAAATCACTTGCATAAAACGAATATCAAAATGAAATCCCGCACTTTTTTTTCTCGAAGTTCTTATTTTTAATATGTCGCTACTGTAAATTTTATTTTATTTTTTGTTTTGCAGAAACAAGAAACAAGATTGGAACTTCTAATCTTTGAATTCCCTCACAGAGCAAGAGGTAGCAATTTATTGTCAAAGTAAGAAGACAGACCTGTGAAATTATGTGCTACATCGCCCTTTCTGGACCGAATTCTTCAGCAAGGCTCATTAAGTAATTGGCAGCAGCATCAAGGATCGGGTATACCTGCAATTTCCAATATTAGATCTCAAGTTCTCAACCAATAATATTTCATGGCAATTTTTTTTTTTTTTTTTGCTTTAAGCCATGCAAATACAAGGTAAAACAACAATTAGGCAAAACATCCATGACAAATATGGACAAAATGTTCCCAAAAATAGATAAAATGAAATTTCTTCTTGTAGCTGCAAAGGAGATACAAGTCTTACATTTTTACAAGATGTGATTTGAGCAAAGACAGTATGAGAATCATTCAGAGAATTAACACACTTCCTATTGAAGACTTGAGTGTTGATCTGCTCATTGAAACAATGAATTCATATGGAGATCACTAAATTTCCTCCAGTGTGAAGCAACTAACAACGCAACTCAACTCAACAAAGCCTTAATCTCAACTACCTGGGTTGGGTTTTGAAACTGCTAACAAGAGATTCTTTGCTCAAGGATAGCAAGTCAATATATGAAGATTAAAGATTGACTTGAGGCTGAGGATGTCCCCAACCTGTTGCTTTGGAGATATTTTCAGGAGCACTACAATTGTCAGCTTTTGAGACCTTCTCTATTCTATTGAATTTTGATGTAATATCACTCTTCTAAAAGTTTTATCTGGAGAAGATATAAATAGGTATCTCAGTCTATGATTATAGTTTAGAACAGTAAATTAATTTGTGACAGAAGCTGCCATTTGTGTGCTTATCATGGTTCAGAGTTCAGACTCTCAGGAAAAACAGAGAAGAATAGAGAAGAACAGAGAACCATATTAATGCATTGGAAACGCCGCACAAGCAAAGATGAGCAATCATGCAAATGGAAAACAAGACAACCATCCAAAAAAATAAAAGTAACAAGAGTCGAAAAGGGAAAACAAGTATAGATCGAATGAAAATAGTACATATTGGTCACAGGGAAAACTAGTACAGATGGAAAGAGACTATGCTTCATCTACACTAGTTGTGTAATCACCACTGAGTCTTCCAACCCACTACCATCACCACACCACCACACAACAACACCACCATCATGCCATCATCTCCATCATTATACCCTAACACCATCACCACCACCATGACTCCCTGCTTTCCAGCCATTCCCTTCAGCTCTTATCAACAGCAGCCACAGCGATGATGCTTAAAGTACGTGATGTTTCTCAAACCAATGAAATAACAGCAGTAAGAATTTAAATAATGTCTATTACTTCAATGCAAAGGGCATAAAATATATTGACAGTACAATCAGAGTAACTGCTCCAAAAAGCAGTACGTGCTGAAAAAGAGAACTAACAAATTGCATCCAAGCTAAACCAATGGACAGTCATTTTTAATTCTATTTATTTTGCCTTCCTATTTCAGGCCATTCATTCAATCTTGGTGCAGTGTAGATTTATACAAGTAGCATCATAGAATTCTCTTTTTACTTGGGAAAAACAGAAAGGAATACTAATAATTGTAATTTCCATTTACACAAGCTGCAATTGAGAAGGATTGCAATGATATATATAGACTGGGATGGGAATAGGTTCTCCTCCCTAGAGTTATCTCTAAAGACCTATAATGTACTTATGTTACTTTATCTAACTAAAATATCATAATCTGCGCACAAAAAATATATAATCAAATTTTTAAAAGGTGGAATTCCTTAAATTTGATGAATTGCATATATGTAGCTTCCCTTTCTAAGGCAACCAAGGAATGATGACACTTGGTTGATTAACACACAAAAGAGGAATATATAGTTCTCTTTTCGCTTGTAAGCAATATGATTTCATGGAGAAATCTAACCAACACAAATGTACATAGGAATAAAATATGGGCTATATGTGTGCCTACAGTAGGGGCATATTTCACCTACTGGGCAACAGGTTAAAAGCGTCCCTAGTTAAATAAATTCTCTGAACTTTCATTTAGTTTGTGTGAATGCAACGCTTATATGCCAAATACAGAAATGCAATGAAGAGGGTTTTTTTTTTTCCCTAAATACAGAAAGAGCCAAATACAATTTCGTTGAGAATGCAAACAGGAGACAAAATAACGAATATTTTATTTTATTTTATTTTTTGGCAAATACTGCACTTAACTTTAGGTTGATATATATCATTTGCATCATAAATGGTTTTCACAACATTAATTCATCACCTCGCAGAGAACTAATATTGGTATAAAAATATGAAATGGTTCCCTATAACATATTATAATAAATATGTTTGTATTACAAAATTAGAACTATAAAAGAAAAAAATTGGAACAGACTTGAATACCTTTGGGCAGAAATATATTGTCAAATACCAAAAAGGGTTTCACTATATTGATGAACATGTAACCATCCTTCATTTTCTAGAAGGGCCTGTGCACTTTGAGTTGCAGCTAATTTACAAAGCTTCCTAACTGTCTTATCCTTAAAGTTGTAGGATACGAGAATACCGGGTATGTACAACACCAAATGTGATTCTTCTTCCCTTTCTCCACGATCAAAATGAAGTATGGAATATTTGGTTAAAGATGGGTACTCCGGAATTGTTGTAGGAATGCCATCAAGATGCAGACGACACTTCACAACCCACTTGGAGCGGTCATTCTGCATCTCAATAATGTCAAATTCATGATAGTAACCATTAGAGTAATTATATCCATATATAAGATGCAAATGGCCTCGAGACTGCCCAAAACACTTGGTGCTTCTTTGATTCTTACGATTCTGAAATGTTGTTGCCATCGGCATTGTTTCTAAGCACTCCTTATCAGTATCAAAACTTATTGAAGTCTCCAACCGCCAACTGACAAAATGAATCCTGCCATTAAAGAAAACCACATGCCCTAAATCAAAGGAAAGAGAATCAATGCAAAGAGGTCCAGTGATAGAATCCCCTGAGAGTCTCCAAGCGTCAGTCTCTGATGAATATATTTCAATCTGTTTACTCCATGAAGATGCACTGAAACGTGGTCTAGAACGAATTGAAATAAGTTTGTAATGAGGTGGTCTATAAGGATCAAAAGCTAAAACCATGGCACAAACAGGTTGCTTAGCTACATCACAGAGAGGGGGAATAATGGCAAATTGCTTCGTAGTAGGATTGTATATATAATAATTTCGATTACTACAGTAACCAGCCGATGAACAAAGTAATAATCCATTACATGACTGCATGATTTTAATACCCATAGGATCATCAACAAAAGAGAGAGATTTAAAAGGAGAACTCCTAGTTCGCTTTCCGGAGAGATGAACATACTTGTAAACAGGTATTTTAGCACGATATCTTACAGGCACGAGCAAGCCGGAGACAGATTTGGGCATGCGAAGGAGAGAGAAATAAGGATTGGAGATGAGAGAGTTCCACTGTTTTGATACGGATTTGAATCGGCACAGTAATTTTACGGGGAGTCGTATAAGTATATCAGTCAAGAGATCCTCATTGCCGGCGATTGCATCGGCAGGTGACGATGGCTGCCGCCGGCGTCTTCTGCGAGGGAGAGCCATTGAATGATTGACTGTAACCCTAGGTTAATTAGTCATGGATTTATAATTGTCCAACGCATTCAAGTCCGTTTCGTACTGGAGATAGAGACCGTTATGTCGGTGAGCCGTTGTTCATTCTGGAATATACGTATCCTTGCCTAATTACACAATTGTAAAATAATGAAATTAGTAAATTGATAATTAAAATATAATTCCTTTAAAGATGTCGAAATAGCTCAAGCGTTCGGACACTTCATCGGTTGGTAAAAATAAAAAAATTTATTAAAAAAAATGATATGATCAAGAGGGATACCTTATTTTATTAAATTGAGGAATATCTCATGATCATTATATCTCGACCATGAGATGCGATCTAACGGTCACGTGGTACATTAGCTGAGTTTTAATAAAATAAGATAACCTTGATAGGATCATTACTAGTCCAAAATATAGAGAATTTAAATGCTTAAAATTTTGATTTTGGGATTCAAGAAAGCAGAATATGTATTCAATTGAACCTATTATTTGACATTGATGTAAAAGAAATGGGAAGGACTCATTCCCAACTTTATAGCGAAAGAATATTTAGTGAGCCATCATAATATCCTCATAGTTATAAATTGATGCAGTGGAATATTGAAACCAATTTTTGTGCAATTTCGTCATCAACGACTTTCGATCCAACTAATCCGTTTTCTGATTTTATCCCAAAATCGCCCCCGAGCCCCAACTATGCTTGGGCCCCTTTTTCCTATTCAGCTGATCCATAAAGTCTTGGGCCAGAAGCCCAACCCGATTTACATCACAAATCTTTGAAGTTTTTTTACATTCTGTGAAGAACTAATGAAGAGCATGCAAAGCTTACTATTGGAAAATAGAGATACGAAGGATTGAACACCTAGATTACTACTAGGCTGCTGTCTTATTTATGTGTCCGTGTAAATTTCATTAGCTATATAGTATCAAAATATGTAGTCATGTTTGTATAATCAGTAATAACAAAATTATGTCTCTTCAATAGTAGGTCTAGCTACCAACACACTTATATTTGAGGTTGCAAAGAGAATGGATCGTTGGAAATAAAAACATTTAATATAAGTTTGGTTATATGACACCAAATTTTGTTATTGGCATCGTGCATGCTTTGTTTTGCATAGTTTCTGACGTAACATTTACAACGTAATGCATGCTTATACAAGAGAGGGAATAAAATAAATAAATAATTCCCTAATTGGCAAATAAATCCAGCTTCAAGATGGAATAGTAGCCGCATATGTACACCGGTTTTGGAATTATTTTAATGACAACTATAGTGTAGTGGTAGGGCAGAAATACAAAAAAAACTATTTAAATGCCTAGCCACTATTCCATATTGCGCTTGGATTTATTTGTTTGGCAGGTACCACGTGGCTTCATTGTGATGTGAGTCTTTTCTTTATTAAATGATTTTGTATTTATTTTTGCGTTTTTTTTTTTACAGAAATGGACCTCAAAGATGCATAAGTTATTTATGGTTAAACCATTCTAACGGTAAAATTTTTGTATTTTTTTTTTTACATATAATCCACAGTTTTACGAATAATCCCCAATAAATACAATAAATCCCTAATCCCCACATTAGTAAATAATCGCCATAATACAATATAACCCCCAAATCCCAATGCATCAAAGAATTCCCAACGTATCAAATAATCATCAATCCCCAATTTAAAGACAAATAATTAAATACCCATCAAATCAAAGTTGATGTGACATTTTTCATAATTTAATATTATTGATTTGACATTAAGATCAACCGATTTGACTCATAAAAGTATGATGTTGACCTATTGGGATTGAGAATTATGTGTAAATATGGGGATTATATTATAATGTGGTGATTGGGGATTATATGCAATATGTGGGGATTATGTGTTAGGGTGGTGATTATGAAGAGAATTTGAATATTTTTCAAATTTTATAACCATTAGGAAGGATATTTTTGTCCCAAAAAGTACTCATAGGTCCATGAAAGTAAATATGTTTTAGCCAGGTCCATTTATGTAATTTTTTTTTTATTTTTGAGGTCCATTTATGTAAAAATCCATTTATGTTTTAAAGACTTGACTAATATCAGAAAGCTGTCAGGAGGCCTATCATGGCAATCCAAAGCGTGGCTTTTTGGAATAATATCCAATGCATGAGGAGCTTAGGAGATCCGCTATATATATATATATATATATACACACACACACACATATAGAGAGAGAGAGATGATCCATTGGGGTCCACTTTTGCGGTCCATTGCTCACTGGGATAGTTAGGAGGTGTATTTTGAAATCGACCGTTGGATTAGATACATCTCGTACGTTTGTCATGACTGCCAAAAATCACAGTGATCCAACGGTTGGTTCGTGAGAAAACTGACTGTGAAAAAAATGACACTTTAAAGAACGATAAAATGTCAATTTTTTTCACAGTCAGTTTTCTCAGAAACCAACCGTTGGATCACTGTGATTTTTGGCAGCATTGACAAACGTACCAAGAGTATCTAATCCAACGGTCGATTTTTCAAAATACCTATCCCAACTATCAAATGAGCAGTGGACCGCAAAAGTGGACCTTAAAAATAGACCCCAATGGATCATTTCTCTCTCTCTCTCTCTCTCTCTATATATATATATATATATATATATATATAACCTTCACCTCATAAATGAGTTTCGAAATATTACTTTCTTCATCATCACATTCTCAACACCTCCCTTACCCCACCAAAATGTTGTACAGAGAGAGCAGTAATATTGATGCGGGCGAGAATTGTGAGACCCCACCCACCCTATTTTTAATAGTATTAATATATTACATCAATATATATTAATGGAGGCACACTCACACAAGCATTTTCCCGACACGTGGGGCACGAGCACTCATAGACATGCATATCCAGGCATGCACCATATTTTATGGTTGCCTATATAATTGATCTAATCTTTAAAAAAAGGCATGTCACCCATCACCATAGAGAGAAAAAGTTATGATTGAGAGAGAGAAAGAAAATGGGAGATAGAGAAAGTGAGATTGGGTTGTCTGATTGAAAGAGAGCTGAGAGGAGAAAGGTAGAGGGGAAATGAAGATAGAGGGAGAAGGTTAGATAGAGAGAAAAAATAAAAATAGAGGATTCAGATGGGAGATGGCGAGGAAGAGAAGAGAAAGAAAGAGAAGTGGAGAATTACAGAGACGAAAGAAAAAAGAGAAGCTGAGGTTATGAGGGAGTTGCATAAACACAGAACAATTGGTAATTTTATTTCATAAGTAAGTTTTTAATGAGGTGAGATACTCTCTCTATTTTAATTATATTTCAATTTTTGGATTGAATATGGTATGATTTAATAATGTAATAATGACTTAAAAATAAACATATAATATATATATCAATGGGGATTTCTAATATTGAGTTTTTATTTTATATGAAAAGGAAAAATTGAAACCTTGGGATTATTTTTCCCATAAATTAGATCAACTCAGGAGTATGTGTATCAAATTTGGGAATTTTCAGTTGAGTAGATTAATTTCTATAATTTTCTGAAGTTTAGTAATATTGAAACTTTGAAAATTTGTAGTATATTGTATATATGTCCGAAAATTCTGAATTTTGATTATGTTATAAAGCTTGAATTTAGAGATTTTTAGCGATAAGAATCATGGAAAAAGGCCTATGGGTGAATGAGAATTTCTAGAGAGAGAGCTTCCATGAGGCTTTAATAGTAATCAGAAGGGGTGTTTTCACAATATATCGAAAAATTATGATTTTTACATATATGATATAGATTGATTTTATATGAATTTAGAACTTTGAATCACTTCAATTGGATGTGAATTGTGAGAGAAATTGAGAAACGAAGTTGCCGAAAAATCTAAAATTTCATTAAATAGCCTACTTTGGTATCATTTTTAAATATGTTCGAATGGGAGGTGTTATACACCACCATCATATTTTGAAAGCTTGTATCACACAGATTCTGTAATATCTTTAATCATCAAAATCGGATGAGAAACGAATGAGATATAATTGTGCAAAGTTGGCCAAAAAGATGAAAATATTAACGTGCCATGTACGTGAGTGTGCATGCATGATTTTGTGTTATGAAGGTGCATAGTAAACCATACACCCTCAATTGCAAATTAGTGCTTGTGACTATTATTTTGATTGTGAATTATTTTTAAAAATCCTATTAAATCAAGTTGTTATAAATGGGTGCAAAAGTTGTTATTTGGGATGCAGGAAAGAGCCTAGAAAATTATGGAGCTTAGTGAAGGTGCACCATAAGGCTTACCATGCAACCTAATTGTATTTTGAGTATTCTAGTATGATTTTTCAATCTAATAAAATTTAATAAATTCTACAAAAATCAAACAAGTATCCTAGAATGGATTATTTGATAGAAAAATACAAGTTGATAGAAAATTAACTATCTTCCAAATTATGAGTCTTTGGAAAATAGTTAAAAATCATGAATAATTGATTTTTATAAAAATCATGATGATAAGTGAAAGATTTTGGAAATACAAGTTATGGAAATCATATTGGCATATATGAACTGTTGATATATGCATGTGATATTTATAAAGTTTATAACATGCTATTACTTTTTATTATGAATAACATGGTGTATACTTGGAGCATGTTAATTGTTGTGCATAAAATATATGCATGTGATATTTGCCATACTCATTGCAGAATAAAATTGGCATATGGCATGTGGTGGTGATGTTTTGAGAAAGTGATTGGGCTTATAAGTAAATTCCATACATCTCCTAATAACAATGCGTTTTGAGGAAATAAAACCATGCGCTTGTCATGTGAATATGCGTGAATAGGCGCGTATGTTACGCGTGCAGGCAAAACGGATAATATTGTTACTTAGAAAGGTACGGGGTGTTACAGTAGCACAGTTACATGTGGTGGCTCAAGTGGAGTGAGCAGAATGATTCAAATGTATATCACTGATATAACTGATATAACTGTTGATATGTTATAAAATATATGCATGAATTGTCATACATGGACTGTTGATATGAGATATATGCCACATGTTTCGCATGAAATATTTGCATCAGGCATGAGACACAGTTACATGTGAGAGATATTGTATAGAAAATTATATGCATTTATGATTATTTATGTAACTGTGGAAATGAGGAGTTGAGATACCACTGATGGACAAAAGATACGGAAACAGTTAGTGCATTAATATATCACCCTTGCTAAAAACAGCAAGTAAATCCTCATGTCAATGAGTGACAGTCACGGTAGGTCGTAAAAAGGCGGAGACCGGGTGATATACATCCTAAAAAGGCGGGGATGCTATTGTGGTAGATTGTTGAGATGACTTAAAATGAGGTAGCCATCTATTGTGATTAGATGGCGTATCCTAAAATAAGGTTACCATCAGTGTGAAATTTTTGTTTTGCAGGAAAGGCAAAACAGAGGAAATGGCAGGTATGACTATATGAGCATTGCATTATAGATCTGTCATATGCATAAAACATGCATGTTGTGTGAGATCATTTACTGTGAAAAAGTGATGAGTATATTTTGTAATATATATTTATGAATTACAGATGTGATGATTTTGCTATGTGATATTTGGCTGATGATAAAATTTGTCGACGAATACGAGAATGTGGAAAGATGTGAATATTTCTGAATGTGTTGAAAAAAAGATATTGTATTCTTATAATATGATTTTTAATAATAAAAATGACTCGCCGTGGACGTAGACACTTTTGCTGAACCACGTAAATCCTCGTGTTCATTTATTTTTATGCTGTGTGTTTTCTTTAAGTTGATAACACGTTATCATCACGAGACTCTATCCAACTCAGTAAATTAAATGGATGTTTTTGAAATTTGGGTACATTACGGGATTGTACTCATGATACAAACTAGTACTCAGCGCTATCTTTAATTTTTGAGATGTTGTAAAATTATTTTAAAGTCTTCCGCACATGCGTACTTACGAAAAACTGTTTTAAACTCAATTAATTTTAAATGGAATTATGGAAAGATAAGCGCTTGGTGTTTTATGTTATAGTAATATTTCCGCATAGGGGTTACCCTGTAAGGGGTATTACAGGAATCCACCCGTCACTATCTCACCACGCAGGGGAAAGTAACTATGAATCAAGCAAGCAATACAACTCTAACTAGGCATCGAGTGGCTGTCAAGCCACAAGCACAATGTTGAGAATAAGATAAAAGAAGCCCAAAAAGGCTACTCTTAATAATATGTTTATTAATCAAAGAAGAAGTAAGTGGCTCATCACCCATTACATCATTATATAGAAAACTCCTAGGTAACCCTAGTTGACTCTTACCAAAATAAGGATTTCAATAAAAAGGAAACAACAAGATAGCAATAATATCCCTTAACAATATGATAATTCTAATGATAAAAGGAAACTAATAATAATATGAAACTAATGAAGATAATCGTTTATGTATCCTGGCTTCTTAGGATCTCTTTTAGGTCTATCTTGTGAACCACGATCCAATGGTTGTGTTAAAACGCTCTCTGCATCAAATTTACCCAGTTCAAAAAAAACTCGTCCTCGAGGCTATATCATTAACATCTTCATCCCCAAAATAAGTTTGCAAATCAGCTACATTGAAAGTAGCCGAAATACTCATATCACCAGGAAGATTTATCACATAAGCATTGTCGCCAACACGCCTCAACACATGAAATGGTCCATCAGCCCTATCTTGCAACTTGCTATGCTTGCCTCATGGAAATCGCTTTTTTTGCATATTAATCCACACAAGATCTCCTTTCTTGAACTCCACATGCCTACAATGCTTATCGGCTATTTTTTTGTACTTGTTGTTACTTTCCTCAAGCTTCTTACGAACTCGCTCATGTAACTTCTTGATATACTTAGTCATATCATGTGCATCACCACTAAAACAATCTGTGATAGGCAAAGGAACGAAATCCAGTGGACTGTTTGGATTACGGCCATAGACAGTTTCAAAAGAAGTCATGTCAATAGTCCGGTTCTTTGACCTATTATAAGCAAATTCGGCCTGAGATAAAGTTTCACACCAACTCCCTTTATTTTTACTAACCAAGGATCTCAACAAAGTCCCAATTGATTTATTCACCACTTCGGTTTGGCCATCCGTTTGGGGATGGTGAGCACTACTAAATTAAAGCTTAGTACCCATCTTCAGCCATAAGGTACGCCAAAAATGGCCAATGAACTTTGAATCCCGATCGAAAGTGATAGTACGAGGAATCCCATGAAGCTTGATAATCTCCCTAAAATAAATTCCAACCACATGACTAGCATCCATTGTTTTACTACATGGTATAAAGTGTGCCATTTTTTAGAACCGATCCACTAAAACAAAGATAGAATCATGTCCATGTTTTGTACGTGGAAGTCCCAATATGAAGTCCATGCTAACATCCTCCCCAGGAGCTTCGGGTTTCGGTAATGGAGTGTAGAGACCCGTATTTTGGGAATACCCTTTAGCAGTATGATAAATCCTACACCACTGTACATGCTTCACAACTTCCCTGTACAATTTTGGTCAATTAAATTTTTCTTCAATTATAGCAATAGTTTTATCACGGCCAAAATGTCCCCCAAGGCCACCTTTATGCCTCTATTCTATTATTGCTTGCCTCAACGAACAATCAGGAATGCACAATTTATTGCCCTTAAACAAATTCCCATCCTATAAGAAAAAATCATCTTGTGATCGGTGTTGCAAATATTTAGCCTAGACGTGGCCGAAATCTACATCTGTCTCATACAAATCCTTCAAGAACTCGAACCCAATTACTTGAACACCCATGGTCTCCAGCAAAAGTACTATTCGACTCAAAGCATCAACAATTTTGTTTTGAGTCCCTACTTTGTGTCGAAGAACATAAATAAATTGTTGCAATTTTTTAACCCACCGAGCATGCCTCCAATTAAGTTTTTGTTGGCCATTGATGTGCTTTAACGCTTCATGATCAGAATAAAGAATGAAATCCTTATGCAGTAGATAATGTTTCCATTCACGCGATGCTTGAATAATGACATAAAATTCAACATCATAGGTAGTATTTCCTTGTATCGTTGAGCTTCTCGCTAAAATATGCAATTGGCCTTCCTTCTTAACTTAATACTGCACTAATCCCGACACTAGAAGAATCGCAGTCAACTTCAAAAACTTTGTTAAAATCTGGAAGTGATAACATAAGGGCTTCGACCAATGCCTTTTTTATGGCCCAAAAACTCTTTTTAGTTACTGCAGTCCAATAAAACACACTTGACTTTAAGCAATCAATTATAGGTCCTACAAGAGAACTGAAACTATGAATAAACCTGTGATAGAAAGATGCTTAGCCATAAAAACTCAGCACATCATGTATGGATTGAGGAGTAGGCCGCTCCACAATAGCTTCAATCTTTTTAGATTCAACTTTGATACCCTCGGCTGAAACAACATAGCCCAAGAATACCAAGGTATTAGTCAAAAACTCACACTTCTTCAAGTTAGCATAAAGCCTTTCTTTCCTTAATGCCTCAAACACTAGCCGAAGATGCTCCATATGCTCATTGGGTCCTTGCTATACACAAGGATGTCATCAAAATACACCACGACAAACTTTCCAATGTATGGCCGAAATACCTGATTCATCAACCACATAAATGTACCTGGTGTGTTTGATAAATCGAAAGGTATTTCCAACCACTCAAACAATCCATCATGTGTCTGGAAAGTAGTTTTTCATTCGTCTCCCGGTCGAACTCTTATTTGATGGTACCCGCTCCTAAGATCAATTTTGGAAAAGATCTTAGAATCGGATAAGTTATCTAATATGTCATCCAAGCAAGGGATTGGAAATCGATACTTCACTTTGATTTTGTTTATGGCTCGGCTATCTACACACATACGCCAAGACCCATCCATCTTTGGAGTGAGCAAAGCCGGGATCACACATGGACTCATACTCTCCCGAATTAACCCTTTTCAATCAATTTTGTCATTTACCGATTAAGCTCGTCATGCTCATGCAGACTCATGCGATAATGTGCTTTATTTGGCAAAATAGAACCCGGAACAAGGTCTATATGATGTTGAATGTCCCTCATCGGTGGTAATCCTGCCAGTAGTTCATTTGGAACAACATCACTATATTTTCTCATCAAAGGCTCAAGTTTAGGTGGAACCAAATATTCAATATTGGCCTCTTTAACAAGCAACAAATAGACATCACTCTCCTCGTCCACTTTTTTCAGAAATTCAGCTATTGATAGAAAGTTATTTCCCTTCCCTTTTAAAAGCTTAGGAATACTCTCCATCGTAAATGGACCCAAAATTACTTTCACGCCATCTTTCCAAAACTTGTAAGTATTTTTGTACCCATCATGTATAGTTCGCCGATCAAATTGCCAAGGTCTACCCAATAACAAATGACAAGCGTCCATTCGTACCACATCACACCATTGTGAATCACTATAATTCTTTCCAATCGAAAATGATACTAAACAATGTTGGTTGATGGTTACCACATTACCTCTCTTGAAGCAAATTTATAGGTTGTAGGTCACTGTTCAGTTTTAAGGTCCAACTTCTCAACCATCTCCTGTGCTACCACACTCTCACAACTTCCACTATCAATGATAACGTTGCAAATTTTCCCATTGGTTGTACACCTTGTATGGAATATATTATGATGTAACCAATCCGGATCTTCTTCGACCTTGGAAACATTCATGGTATGTTGAATAACAAGAGCTTCTCCAGGATCGCTTCAAGTCACCTCATCGCCTTCATCATTATTGTAATTATCATGGACATGTTGTTCATCTCCCACCTTTGCTTAGGGCAAGTCACCAAGTTCTTCAACCAAGTTTACATACCTCCGATTTGGACATTCTGATGCAATATGCCCAACATCCGAACACTTGAAGCACTTTGTCGCCCCACTACCTTTCTGTTTCTGCACAGGATTTGAAGTCTGACTAATATCACGCTGCTCGAATTTCGGATGGGCCTCGTCTCATTGACTGAAATCACCATTCCCACGACCAAAATCAGTTGTTGTTATGCCTGAAGTCACTCGTCTGCCTATATTAGATTCGAACCTAATGACGTCTGAACGCCCAAAATGCTGATTCTATTTCTTTACGACATTGACAGCTAGTTTATAAACATCATTGTAATTCTAGTGTGGTTGTAGAACCACTATGTCATGAATCTCCATACATAATCCACCCTGTTGGCCCAAAATATACACTAGAGGGGGGTGAATAGAGTATTGGCAATTTAAAAATTGATTTATAAATGGGATAGATTTTTTTTGAAAACTCAAACTTTTGATAACTAGAATGCAAACTTGAACTATAACTCAGCAAATTATATATCAAATAAATAACTTAAAATGCAAGGGATTGAGTTAGAGAGAATCAAACACAAGGATTTTAATGTGGTTCGATCTCCGTCTACATCCACGCCTCAAGAACTCCGTCGAGAGGATTAATCCACTATGAAACACTCTTTCAAGGTGGAGAAATCTTTACAGCCTTCTTTACAAGGTGGAAGACACTCACCCACCATCTTCTTTAAAGGTGGAAGATTCTCACCCACAAGGATTTCACAAAACCCTTAAATCTCAAAATAAATAAAGGTAAAGGTAGAGCAACTCAATAAGTGCTTCATCAAGTTGATTTGTAGTAAATACAAGCACAACTAATAGCTTCTCAAAAGCTCAACAAAGAGTAGCTCAAAGATTTTCACAAAGAAGCTTGAGTGATAAATGCTCACAATAAATGCTTTTAATAAATGTTGTATATTATGTTAGGGTAAACCATAAATGAGAGCAAGAGCTCTACTTAATGAACTAGGTCACAAAAGGACGTTTGAAATCCCTCAACTCTGATTGGAGAAGAGGGGAGTAGTTGAGGTTCATTAAATGCATCATTTGCCAAAAAGAGAAAGATCTGTTTTGAAGTTGCAGATGAGTTAGTCGACTAGGACAAGATGGTTAGTCGATTAGCAAGTAATTTTTCAAAGCATTTTGGTTTCCCGGGCACGGTTAGTCAACTAGGCATAGAGTGTTAGTCGACTAGCTCAATTAAAATTCTTTTGAAACATTTCTGGGTTTAAATAGTCGACTGGGATAATAGGCTTGCTCGACTAGAAGCTTTAAAAAAGCACTTAGAAAAATTTCCGGGATCGATTAGTCGACTACAATAGGGGTCTTAGTTGACTAGCAACTCTGCTAACAAAACAATGAGTTGACCTGCTCTTAGTCGACTGGGACAAGGGTCTTAGTTAATTAGGACTTAGTTAGTCGACTAGTCCAAGGTGTTTAGTCGATTAGCTTAAGATTTCACAAAACATGGCTTATGTTTGACACTTAGTCGACTAGAATACATGGGTTAGTCGACTAGGAATGTTTCCAAGCCAATATTTCGAAATTTTTAAGTTTATTTCAACTTATAACACTAGAGCAAGTTAACTAAGAGTTCAAAAACATTTTTGGACAAGTTTGAAAACATTTTCAAGTATGAATGCCAATGCAATATGAGTTAAAATGATTTTTCTCTTGAGCTATGCAATGTTGAACACATGAGATGCCTTACAAAATGTTCTTAACACATGGAGAGCAACTTGGCTTCAAAAAGATCTTGATAAGCTTTGTCTTCAAGTTGATCTTCAAGGTTTGAACTTCATGAGCTTTGAATGAATATGAGCGAATTGAATTTGCTTGAGATATGTTGATGAGCACCAACAAGATATAATTTCAATTCTATGGAGACACAACACTTAACCACTTGTTAGAAATAAAGTATGGTTTAGTTATCATCAAAATGTGGTCAAAGACCTTAGGGCTAACACTCCCAAATACCTCGCAACAGTTTGGTGGTCTTCTTTAATCAAGGTACACCTTATGGAAAGAAGATCAAACTCCTATGTGTACTATCCACGCTCCGATTTCCTTGCAGCAAGTTGTGCATCTTCAAATAATTATGTTGAAGGTAGTTTTTGGGCAAAAACTTCTTCTTCAACTCATTCTTTATCTTTTCCCTAGACATAATCTTGCTTTTACCCAACCGCTCTCTACGAACCTTCAATTGCTCCCACCAGACCGATGCATGTTTCTTTAGTTTAATAGCAACAATCTTTACCTTTCGTTCATCTGACATCACCTTATAGTCAAACATTTGTTCAATTGAATTGAGCCAATCAATAAACTCATCAAGCTAAATCTTTCATTCAAACTCTGAGATATCAACCTTCAAATCAACATCGCGAGAAGATTGGTTTTGCATAGGCTGAAATAAGATATCCCCTTCACTCGGCTCTCCCCGCGGAGTGCGATGATTAAAAGGGTTGACATCCTCCTCTGGCACGAAACTTTTGTTGTCATGATTCGGATTTTTGAAACATGCTAGATGCTCCGAAAGTTGCTGAACTTGTCTCCTTAGTTCTTTTATGTCGTTGGGTTAGTTATCACATTAAGGAGCCTCCATGCGAGCACCATCTCTACCACGCCTACCGTTCACCGTGAGAATCGCCTCTTCACGAAAACACCATGGATCAAACAAGCGCTCTGATACTAATTGATGCGGGCGGGACTCCATCTATCGCTATCTCACCACACAGCGGAAAGTAATTATGAATCAAGCAAGCAATACGACTCTAACTAGGCATCGAGTGGTTGTCAAGCCACGAGCACAAAGTTGAGAAGAAGATAAAAGAAGCACAAAATAGCTACTATTAAAAATATGTTTATTAATCAAAGAAGAAGTAAGTGGCTCATCACCTATTACATTATTATATAGAAAACTCCTAGAAACCCTAGTTGACTCTTACCAAAAATAAGGATGTTTAGCACATGAATTACCCCATTTTTACTCGTCTTTTGTACATTTTACCTGTTCTTTAGTCCTAGTTTGATGTAATCCTGGTGTGTTTTATTCTTTTGTTGTCTTTTGAGTTCTTGCAGGTTATTTGATGCTAAATCCATCTTTTTGAGGTGTTTGATGAAGTTCAAGGGTTATCACTTGGCGAATGAGGCTAGTGAGCGCGTTCGCAGGCTTAATTGATGTGCATAATCGGAGTGCCCATTCCAAAGTTTCCTCGAGGCAAGTCGACACCCCCAATTCAGTTCAAGGATGACCTAAGCACCTTTCGTTTGGTTTCCCAAACTTGTATGGATGTCCAGATGAAGAGAGACAAGCAAGGAGGTCACATTGCATCAGAAGAGCTGTTGAAACAAAATTGCACAAGAGGGACCGGTACCCCCACAAGAGGTACCGGTACCCATCTTCCACTGTCAAGCAGGTACCGGTCCCCATATGGGAGGTACCGGTAACTTTTCTCGGGATTTCACCTGGGTTGATTGTAATTCGACATTTATGCAAGGGCACTCTGGTCTTTTGGTCCCCATGTTTGAAGCCCTTTTGGGGGGTATTTAAAGCACAATTGCAGCTGGAAGAAGGGTTCATCACTTGTTCTTAACTTAGTTCTCTTAGGGTTAGCTTAGTTACTTAGGTTTTCTCTTGCTTTCTAGGGTTTTTTTGTATTTTCTACATAAGGTAGCTTAGATTCTTGTTAGTTCTTGTTGATTTCCATCTTGTAATCGTAGTTTAGGTTGTATCTCTCTTTTTATCTCAAGTTGTAAGCTACATTTACATTTATTAATCAAGGCATAGCATTTACTTCTTGTTCTTAGCATTTATGGTGTTTGTTTTATGCATTTACTTCCTTCTCATGGCTAGCTAAATACTCAAGGTGGATTCTATGGTGGATTTCTTCTCTAAACCCTAGGTAAATGTGCTTATCTCATTTCAATCTTCAATGTCAAATGGAGTGATGTTTTTCTACTCTCTCTTATCTTGTGAACCCTTGTAGCTTCATATTCATGATCAAATACATCCAGTAAGTTGTTGTATTTGGGTACATGAGCACATATGTAATCTACTTGTTTGTAGAAATACCAATGAGAGTGAAAAACTTCATTCCATTACTTATCTCAAAATGTATGAACTTTTATTGCTAAATCTTCCATTCAAGATCATGGCTCAAATGGACTCTTGAATGTGCATATTATGAGAAGGCATTTACCAAAGGTTTGGAAAGAAAGAAACCATAGGATCCACCCCCTTTTCCTATTCACAAGTTTTCATACAAAAACTCATTGCCATTAGCTTGGCACCAATCACTTTCAACAAACCAAAACCCATCTTTTACACTTGATTTTGCATTCATTGGGTAGCAAGACCTAAGTTTCACTAGAGCCTATTCCACTCTCTGTGGATATGACCTAGGAACTCCCTAGATTTATTGCTTGACGATCATTAGACTCCTACGCTTGGGAATTTCTTGCGCACTTCACATTTTACACTCAAGTAATTGGCGCCGTTGCTGGGGAGTGGCGAGCGTTCTAGTTGATTCGAAGAGAGCTAGTGGTAATTTGCAATGACATTGCAAATCCGGTAAGTTCTTTTCCCTCTTTTGATTCATGCAAAAAAAAATAAATAAAAAATTCTTTGTGTATATAATACTTGTGAATATCATTTTGGTTGGGGTGAAATTAGTGCATGTCGGTGTGGACTCGTGATGAGCAACACCGACTTGTAAGAGTTACACCTCAACAAGCTCCAAGTAATCCAATTGCAAGACACTTATTTCACTTACCTTCCACTCCTTCAATGGAGAACATTGAGAATCAACAATTTCCTGTAAGTCCAAATGACCAAGGGTTACATCATAACCCACAAAGACCTTATGACCTTCCGAGACAAGGAGATGGTGTTGTTCCGCCGGCAACCCCGGCGGTGGGAAGGGGGAATATCAACCCTCAAGCTCAACAGTATCGAGCAACCCCTGTCCCTTTGGCTAATGTAGGGAGAACCCTTAGGGAGATTTTGAGACCCCAAAGAACCACAGCCTCTTCATGCATTTGTCTACCTCAGGAAGCTAATAACTTCCCTATGAGACCGGAGATGATTCGTCTTCTCCCTGAATATAAGGGGTTCGACTCTGAGAACCCCTACTCTTACATGAGAGATTTTGAGGATGTCTGTAGTGCTTTCCTTTCTACAGGATCGCCTCTCTATATAATCTGCTTGGTTTTATTTCCATTCTCTCTAAAAGACAAGGCTAAAATTTGGTTTCACTCTCTTACCCCTAATTCAATTCATAATTAGGAGGACATGCGAAGTGAATTTCTAAACAAATTCTTCCCTCCGGGGCGTATGAATGCACTTATGCGAGCAATCCAAAATTTTTCTGAAAAACTGGGGGAATCTTTTGCAACTGTATGGGAAAGATACAAAGAGCTTCTTAATGCTATCCCTCATCATGGTTTGGATATAGTCCAAATCATTGGCTACTTTCATCAAGGACTTTCTTTAGAAAACAAGCAATATATCCAAATGATGAGTGCGGGACAGTTTTATGAGAAGAGCCCTGAAAAGGCCATACAGTGTTTTGATTCTATAGTAGAGAATGCCCGGAATTGGGAGACAAACTCCTCTCTTGATGCCGCTAGAGTGCAAAGTGTGCCTGTTGGAGGTGGAAAACATCACGTGAAAGAGAATGATGACCTCCAAGCCAAGATAGCTAGTTTGACTAGAAAATTAGAGGCTATTGAGTTGCAAAAAGTGAGTGAGGTGAGCACCGTACCCAAAGTGCCTACGGCACCTATGGGACCTAGGATGGAAGACTTGTGCATAATCTGTGATGACCCCACCCACTTGACCACTGATTGTCCTAATCTTCCCCAAGTCAAGGGAACAATTCAAATAGAGCAAGCTAATGCTCTTAACTACCAAAAGAAGCCCTTCAACTCTCCATATTCAGAGACTTAAAATCCGGGGTGGAGTAAACACCCTAATTTTAGTTGGAAGAGTGATGGAGGAAATGCTTCCTCAAGCCAAAGCAACCCACCTCCAAATCAACCGTTTCAAAGCAACCAAGATTTTCCAAATCAAAATTTCTCAAATCAAAATTTTCAAAACCAAGGTTTCCAAAATCAAGGTCAAGGTCCTAATTACCAAGGTCAAGGGTTCCCATCAAACCCTAACCCAAACTTTGGTCCACTCATTCCGGTAAATTCGTACCTACCACCCCACAAGAGAAACTATGATGATGTGATTGCACAACTTGTGCAAAATTAAGCTCAAACCACTCAAGCCATAGGGGACATGAGAACCCAATTGACTAAGTTGACCACCACTTTGGGTGCACTTCAACAAGAGAATGGAAAGTTTCCCTCTCAACCTGTGCAAAATCCGCAAGGTCAACATAGCATTGGATCCTCAAATCCCAATGAAGGGAACCATAAACATGCTAAGGCCATTACCATTCTTCGAAGTGGAAAAATCATTGATAAAACCATCCCACCCAAAGATTCCACCAAATAAGTTTCTCCAAATGTACAAAATGAATCTAAGGGGGATGAGAAAGAAATTAAAAATGAGCTTAGTGTTCCCAAACCAAGTGGCGTTGAGATTGATTCAATCCAAGAGAAAGCTAAATTCATTCCTGCCGCCCCTTTTCCCGAAAGACTTAGGGCACCTAAGAAATTAACCAATCATACAGAAATATTTGAATTGTTTAAACAGGTGAAAGTCAACATACCTTTGTTGGATGCTATTAAACAGGTGCCCTCGTATGCAAAGTTCTTGAAAGATTTGTGTAATGTGAAAAGAAACTTGGGTGTGCATAAGGAAGTGTTAATGACTGAGCAATCCACATCTCTCTTGCAAAATACCTTGCCCCTAAATACAAAGACCCCGGGACCCCTACCATTGAGATAATCATAGGGAATTCCAAAGTGGGTAGAGCCTTAGTAGATTTGGGAGCAAGTGTCAATCAATTGCCATATTCTGTGTATGTAGAGTTGGGGTTGGGAGAACTTGAGTCAACTAGCATTAAGCTTCAGTTAGCTGACATGAGTGTTAAGATTCTTAGGGGGTAGTAAAGGATGTGTTGGTTCAAATTGACAAATTCTACTTTCCCGTCGACTTTGTGGTACTTGAGATCCAACCTGTTCTAGATTTAGGGAGTCAACTCCCTGTGATTCTTGGGAGGCCTTTCTTGGCCACAGTTGATGCGTTGATTCAATGTAGAAATGGGTTAATGACCATTACTTTTGGGAACATGACTGTTAATATGAATATTTTCAATTTGATGAAGGAAGTGGGGGAGGATATGGAGGATGAGGTGCATGATGTAAGTAGAATTGATACTTTAGTGCAGCACCAATGGGATCTCTCCGCCTATGATGATCCTTTGCAGTCATGTTTAGTGAATGAAATTGTTGAGGAGTGTGAAGTGAGTGAAGAGATGGAGTTTCTATACTCCATTTGCAATAATGAGGAAATTCTGGAAGTGAATGGGTGGGTGCCTCGCTTTGAAGCACGCCACCCATTGAAAAAAAATTGGTACCATCAAATCTCCAACCACCTGAATTGGAGTTAAAAGCGTTGCCCTGTGAATTGAAGTATGCATACTTAGGCGAGAATAAGACATACCCCATTGTCATATCTTCTCACTTGGAGATTGATCAAGAGATGCGATTGATGGAGGTGCTTAGAACCCATGGAAGTGTCATAGGTTGGTCTATCGCCGACCTCAAGGGAATTAGTCATTCTCTTTGCACCAATAGAATTTACCTTGAGGATGATGTCAAACCTTTCCGCCAACCTCAAAGAAAATTGAACCCTGTTATGAAGGAGGTGGTGCGAAATGAGGTTTTGAAATTGTTGGATGTGGGGATAATCTATCCTATCGCGGATAGTAAGTAGGTTAGTCTTATCCAAGTGGTGCCCAAAAAGTCGGGTGTTACTGTGGTAAAGAATGAGGATGATGAATTTATTCCCACACGTGTCACGACTGGGTGGCGAGTGTGCATAGATTATAGAGAGTTGAATTCATCCACTATGAAAGACCACTTCCCATTACCCTTCATTGACCAAATCCTAGAGAGAGTCGCGGGGCATGCTTTTTACTGTTTCTTAGATGGGTACTCGGGCTACAACCAGATAGAGGTATCCTTAGAGGACCAGGAAAAAACTACTTTCACATGTCCCTTTGGGACATTTGCCTTTAGGAATATGCCATTTGGGTTGTGTAATGCTCCTGGTACCTTCCAGAGATGCATGACTGGACTATTCAGTGATATGGTGGAGAAAATTGTGGAAGTCTTCATGGATGACTTCTCAGTTTTCGGGGATACATTTGATGGATGTTTGGAGAACCTATCTATGGTTCTGAAAAGATGTGAGGAAACAAACCTTGTGCTAAATTGGGAAAAGTGTCATTTTATGGTGACACAGGGAATAGTCCTAGGGCATATTGTGTCATCTAAGGGGATAGAAGTTGACAAGGCTAAGATAGAACTATTCTCTAAGCTTCCTTCCCCTAAGACTGTGAAAGATGTGAGATTATTCTTAGGACACGCTGGCTTTTATAGGAGGTTTAATTTATTAAGGGTTTTAGCGGCATTGCACGACCCTTATGTAATCTTTTAGGGAAGGATGTCCCTTTTGAGTGGGGGCATGATTGTGAGGTTGCCTTTTGCAAATTGAAAGAAATGTTAACTTCACCTCCCATCATGCAAGCACCCAATTGGAACTTACCCTTTGAAATCATGTGCGATGCCAGTGATTTTGCAAATTGAAAGAAATGTTAACTTCACCTCCCATCATGCAAGCACCCAATTGGAACTTACTCTTTGAAATCATGTGCGATGCCAGTGATTTTGTCATTGGAGCGGTGTTGGGTCAAAGGGTAGATAAAAAAACACATGTGATATATTACGCTAGTAAGACAATGAATGATGCCCGAAGGAATTACACAACAACTGAGAAAGAATTACTAGCAGTGGTTTTTGCCTTAGACAAGTTCCGGTTGTACATCCTAGGCTCACCTATTCTAGTCTTTACGGACCATGCGGCACTGAAATATCTTTTGACAAAGCAAAATGCCAAACAGAGACTGATTAGGTGGATTATACTCCTCCAAGAATTTAATTTGACAATTAAGGATAAAAAAGGAGTTGAGAACGTTGTTGCCGATCACTTGTCTAGGATATCCTTTGATGATTCTGCTGACACCCTCCCCATTGTAGAGACTTTCCCTGATGAGTAACTGTTTGCTCTTTCCATTTGCTCTTGGTTTGCGGATATAGTGAATTACGTACTATAGTGAAAATGGGCTGCAATGAGGGTAAAATGTAGGTGGAGGGTAAAATGTTAAATATAAAATGTTACATATAGTGAATTACTATCTGTTGCAAGCATATTTCCTCAATATGTTAAGTTTTCAATCTAAAAGCCTAAGCTTGTAGGTGGAGGGCCCAATACACGTATACAAAGCTATAACAAGCTTTTTATTTAGGCGATGTGAGATAGAGTGGATTCTATTCTTCTACACTTGGCTTTGATCCAGTCTCTTCAATGGCCCCCAATTTGCAGTCACTGCACCTCTAATTCTGGATATCCTTTATATACTTCAATATATGCACAGAGCATAAAATATATTGACAGTACAATCAAAGTAACAACTCAAGAAATTTGTACATGCTGCAAAAGAGAGCTAACAAATTATAGAGAAAGCATGTCAAAAGTGAAACCATTAACAGTTCATGACAGTTAGAGCAATGAAGACTCTATTTAATTCACAATTCAAGTCGATCCAAAAACAAATAAAAAGAACCACATCCACCCTGTTTATACAATTTCCATAACTTTGTCACCCTCTCCTACAAAAATTATCCACAAAGGAACTTCTAAAAAGTAAAAGGAAAATTTCATTCGTCCTCCTTTTTTGTCCTCCCTAGTGAATCTAACCAACTTGGAATAGCTATCTTGAGAAATCAGCCGTTGGATTTGATGTTTGACTTATATTTATCATGAATGCAAAAAATCACATTGATCCGATTGTCAGTTTTTGCAATTTTGAATAAAATTGTAAACAATAATGAAAAAATTATGAAAAACCTTCGAAGCCTATTTTTTGAAAAAACTAACCATTAGATCAATGTGATTTTTTGCATTCATGATACGTATAAGTGGAGCATCAAATCCAACGGTCGGTTTCTTGAAATAGCTGTTCCAAGTTCGTCAGATGCACTAGGAAGGACAAAAATTAAAGGGAGGATGAATAGAATTGTCAAAAATAAAATCATCAAGCTACAAAAATCCGTACCTTTTTGTTGATGTTTCTTGCCATGTCTTAAACTAAAAGAATTTCTTTTCAACACCCCATCCATAGTTTTCATAGAAAGTGTAGGATAAAATTGCAAAAAGCTTCTCATATGTTTAATGTAACCCAAGTACATTAATCCAAATCCATGGATTATGTCATTCACTTTTCTTTTTTTTTTTTTTTTTTTTTTTTGGAAAAAATTTGGGGGAGAAAAACACTTGCATAGAACATGAGTAACCAATTCAGGGTTTAACAACTTTGGACATGTGTTTCTTCCCTCTTTTCAAATTGATTTTGCACTCCAAAATGCATATATGTTCATCCAAGCTATACCAATGGACAGTCATTTTAAACCCTATTTATTTTGCCTTCCTATTTCAGGTCATTCATTCGATCTTGGTGCAGTGTGTAGGTTTATTCAAGTAGCTATTGATAAAGGAAATTTCTTTTCAGCTTACACAAACCCACAATTCTCGTTACGCTGTACTGTGTCAAGTGGTAGATAAATTAACTGCCAAATTCTATTTTCAACAAGAATTGAAGAGCATTAATGCATTGTCTCAGGCTGCATTGCCACTCATATCAAGTTACACCCGTTTCAAAAAAGGAAAAAATAAAAAGGCAAGGACTTCAAGCCACACTCAATACATGTAACAAGTTGATTGAGAAATAGGAGTAATTTATTGATTCACACCCACAAATGTAATGTAGAGTTCTTTTTTGACAAAAAGAAAAAGCAACACAAGTTGATTGAGAAATATATATGCTTGATCAATTACAGAAATGTAAGAACTATAAAAGAGAAAAATTGAAACAACTATATATATATATATAGTCATGATAATATAAGGCCGGCCTCACACAAAGTTGCGTAAGGTCGGCTCCATATGGCTAATTTTATATCACATTTCGTAAAACTGACCGTTGGATTAGATTCCTCTCCTTTGTATGTCATGCCTGCAAAAAATCACAGTGATCTGTCGGTTGGTTTTTGAAATATGCCATTGTGAAAATATGTAACTTATTTGTTCTTCAAAATATCACCATTTTTTTAACGGCAGTTATTTCAAAAACCAACCGTCAGATCACTGTGATTTTTTGCGGGCATGACATACAGAGGAGGGGCATCTAAACCAACGGTCAGTTTTAAGAACTGTACTCTAAAATTAGCCATATGGAGCCGACCTTATGCAACTTTGCGTAAGGCCGACCTTATATTATCATGTCTGTATATATATATATATATATATATATATATCATCAAATAAGAAAGAGGGTATCAATATGTTGATGAGCCTCGAACAATATACTAGATTGAAATAAACTACAAAGCTTCTCAAGTGTTTTTTCCTTAAAATTGTAGGATACAATCATCCCAGGCATGTTCAACACCATATATGACTCTTCTTCCACTTCTCCACGAACAAGATTCAGTATGGAATATGTAAAAATAGGCTGGCATCCAGGAAATGTTACTGTAATAATGGCATCAAGATGAACATGGTACTTCACAAACCACTTGGATGCCTATATAAACTTGTAATTTGGCACCCATTGGATGCCTATATAAACTTGTAATTTCAATCCATGCATGCATGCATTGGTAACATTCAATGTATCTTCTCCCTCTCTCTAAATTCCTTCCCAAGCTAGTGAGAAAAAAAACCTACTACCATTGCAACACTCTCATCTGATGCCCAGCCTAACGACAAGGTATTATCGATCTTAAGGAACTAACAATCAACCTCTCTACTTGGATTTCTTTTTTCATTTTTCTTTCACACTATGCACAATTACTTCCGCTATTATCAGTGAGCAATAATGAAATAATTCTTTAAAATTAATGGGATGGGGAGTTGAGTTACAAAAAAAATTGCATTGCATCATTCTCTAGCTTAATTTTTACAAAGAGGAATTAAAATCAAGACCTGTCTTATTTCTATTTAAATCTATAGATTAAATTCAACAAGTTCGATGAGTTAGATGTACGTGACTTTAATATTTAAAGAAGTTGAAGAAATAGGAGTAATTTATTGATTCGTCCCACAAATTCAATGTAGAATTCCTTTTAAACATAAAGAAAAAGCAACACAATTTGATTGAGAAGCCTTAACAACGACAATCAAACATGTCAAAATTAATATAGAAAATTTTGCTCATACAATAGAGGCATATTTCACCGAATGAGGATCCTCTGCTTGGGTCTGCTTGGTGCTTGGGTGATATGTCATGATCTGGATCATCTACATATCACCCAAGTGAAAAGCAAGCATATCCAAGCCCAAGCAAAGGATCACCTAGATGATATATAACAGATTGAAGGTTGCCTCAATCAATAAATTTCATTAAATTTTAGTTTGATTTTTTGTAAAAATTATACTTGATTAACTATACATTGATATATAACCTTTAATCATCATCACCTCCTCAACACCTCCCTACCCCACTCCAAATGTTTCACTATAATACTATAAACCATATAATTTGCCAGAAATATGCTTGATTAATTACAGAGATGTAAGAACAATAAAAGCAAAAAATTGAAACAACTATATATCATCAAATACGAATGAGGGTTTCAATATGTTGATGAGCCTCAAACCATTTTCTATATTGAAATATACTACAAAGCTTCTTAAGCGTCTTGTCCTTAAAGTTGTAAGATACAACGATCCCAGGCATGTTCAACACCAAATATGACTCTTCTTCCACTTCTCCACGAACAAGATGCAATATGGAATATGTGGTACTAGGCGGGCATCCAGGAATTGTTGCAGTAATGGCATTAAGATTAACATGGTACTTCACAAACCACTTGGAATAATCACTCTCCAATTCAAAGACTTCAAATGGAGTAGAGTAGCTATGGCGACATATAAGATGCAAATGGCCACGAGACTCCCCAAAATAGCCTATGTTCCTTCTGTTCCGACTTCTATTCTCTTGAATTGGTGGCATTGGCACTGTTCCAAGGCACTCCTTATCAACATCAAAACGTAACCAAGTCTCCATCACACTAAGCCAATAAATCATACCATTACAAAAGACTATATTCATAAAAACCTGAAAAGTTCTAATTTTACAAGTGAAAGGATCTCCTGAGAGTCTCCAAGTGCCAGTCTCTGATGAATATATTTCAATCTGATTATTCCATGACCATGTCCCACCACTGGAAACTCTTCTACAACGAACAAAAATAATTTTGATAGTGAGGTGCCTTACAAGGATCAAAAGCCAAGTTCATGGTAGAACCATCATGTATAGCAGCATCACCATTGGGAGGTGGAATAATGACAAATTTCTTGGTTGTAGGATTGTAGACATAATAATTACGATTGAGAGAGTTATAAGCACTAGAAGAAAAAAGTAACAAGCCATTGCAAGAGTGCAAGATTTTAATACCCATTGGATCATCGACAAAAGTGAGCGATCTAAAAGGCTCCCCCCTGGTTCTCTTGCCGGAGAGATGAACATATCTATATGAAGGAAAGTCAGCACTTGAGCAGATCAGCAAGTGGATGCCGGAGACGGATTTGGGCAAGTGCAGGCGAGAGAAACGAGGATGAGAGATTAGAGAGTTCCATTGTTTTGATACGGATTTGAATCGGCAGAGAGATTTTGCAGGTAAGCATATCAGAATCTCTGTGATAAGGTCTTCATTGCCGGCGATCACTTCAGCCGGTGGCAGTGGCTGCCGGCAGTGTCTTTTGTGACTGAGAGTCATTTTTTGGGTGAATGAATGATTGATTGAATCCTTATGATGAACTGGTAACAAACCAAAAACAAAAAGTAGAGAATGAAAAACTATTAATCCAATTGTTTTGGATTTTATGGTAGAAACAAACAAAAAACTAGCATTGAAGAAATGGACAGAAAACTTAGCAATCCACGAAGAAGGTGCACAATTTAATTAAAATTAAAAAATATTAAATTTATAAATAAGAGCCTAATGGGATAGGAAAAATAAATATTTATATTACAGACTGAAAAACAAAATTAAAATATAATAAAATAATGTTTGTTTTTTCTATAATATTAAGATTAAAATAAAATCTGTAATTTTCATTACTGCACACGTCCACCACAACAACACGGCAGGTATGAGAATCATCAGAGCGTTAACACACCTATTAAAAAGAGTTAGAGAATGTAACATATGCGATGGATGGAGATATAGAGAGAAGACTTGAGTGTTGATATGCAGATCACCATCAACAATGGAACTCAACTCAACAAAGCATTAATCCCAATTACATGGGTTGCATCTAGAAACTACTGACAAGAGATTTAGAAATCGTTGCTCAAGGATAGCAAGCCAATGTATGAAAATTAAAGACTGATTTGAGTTTGAAAATGTCCCCAATCTGTTGCTTTAGAGATACTTAAAAGGAGCACTTCAATTGTCGGCTTTGAGACCTTCTCTACTCTATTAAATTTTGATGCAATATTGCTCATGTACGTTTTATCTGGAGAAAAAATAAAATAGATATCTCAATCTATGATTATAGTCTAAAAGTGCAAATTAATTTTTGAGAGAAGCTAAAGTAACCACTCAAGAAATTTGTACATGCTGCAAAAGACAACAAACAAATTGCAGAGGAAGCATGTCAAAAGCAAAACCATTAAAAATCTCTGAAAAATTAGAGAACAAGAAAAATATGTATAAATTATAGAATTTCTGAATTTGATTTGTATAAAATATGTGTGTGAATACAGTCTTCTGTTGTGCTCCTCTGATTAAATCTCCACAAGATTTGATGTGATTTTGATTTAAGGGCGTTGAACACATTTGATCTTGCATTTGGATTTGATTTGATTTTGTTGATGTTGATACAAGGGGGATGGGTACGCTTGATCTTGAATCTGGCTTCAAAAGAATAGGACTTGGCACATGTTTGTGGTGCTCGATGAATCTCCACCGTTGAAAATGGTTGATGGGAAGGAGAAGGTTTGGAATTTGGCGGTCATGTTTTGATTGGCTTACTCCTCTCCTTCTTGCCTCCTCTTCCTTGAAGGGGAGCAAACTGTAATTTACCCTAAAAAATGCAAGGAAAATGGGTCTAAGTGTAGTAAAATTTATAATAAATACAATAGAAAAAATAAATTTAGTATTTTAAAAAATTAATTTTAATTTCTAGGACTACATGGTTTAAAAAATGTTAAAATAGAACTTTTGGCATTAAAAATATATTGGGAGGACTTTATGTTGTAAAATTGGACTTCTGGATAGATAAATAATAATAATAATAATAATAATAAAAATCCCTTAATATCTTGTACAATATATTTCTTGCAGGATTTGAATTGGCAAATTAAAATAAAGATATTAATTTTTACTTCTTATTAATATTTTGCAGAATATATTTTTTACAGAATTTGAATGGCATAGTGATTTTGCCGACAGTCAGATCGGCCGCCGTCTTCTGTGACTGAGGTATTCTCGTTAATTGGGTGATTGAATGACCAAGGCCGTGAATTTATAAGTTATCAACCCATTCAAGTCCTGTTTGTATTGGAAAAAGAGTCCTGTTCATTCTGAAACACTTTGGGAGTAACTGAATGAGAAAAGCTTAAAAATCCCACTAACGAATGAAATAGAAAACATTCGGATTAGCCAAAGCAAAAGCAACAATCCTGAAGAGCATATTTCCCATTTCTTGAATTTGGTTTAGCTGGCAACCACTCCCCTAAATGAAATTCCATCTATCAAATATTGGCCGCCTTTCGCTGAAAGGAAAACAAATAAATAAAATAAAAATGCATGCAAAATTTAAAATCTTAAAACTAGTTGGCATTTCCTTTATCTTCTCTTTTTGGCCCAAAAAAAAATACATTTTTAAGGTAAACAAGTTACTAGTACACACAAAATTGCAGGGTGATCATCATTCAAACCTAGAAACTGCTATCCATTCAGATAATTTAGTCCCTTACAGGAGCAGCAGTTGTTGAGTATCTTCCATTTTGTTCTCGTAAAAGACCCTAGCACCGTTTCAACTTTGCCGCTTACAGTCCAGGCATTGGGAACTGAGTTGTGAGAGTTTCAACTCTCCTTTGCAAATCTAACACCTTATCCATCAAAGAGAAATCTGGTGATGTTATGAACTTCATGAAATCTTGGGGCTTTGATCCCGAAACTAATCGTTTTGCTTCACGAGTTATCTGCACACCCTCGTGAATGAAGTCTGCAATTGCTACAAATTCCTTCTCTGTAAATCCTCTAGTAGTCATAGCTGGGGATCCAATGCGAATGCCACCTGGCACTAGGGCACTCTTATCACCTTTGAGGTTCAAACATTAGAAGTAAGTACAAGAAGAGGGATGAAAAGAAAGAGAAACAAAGGAATGTACATGGGTAAGGTTAAGGCCACTAGAGCAGATGAGCCTGAGTAGGACTCACCAGGCACTGAGTTCTTATTGAGAGTGATGGAGGCCATGTCAAGAATTTTCTCGGCTCGAGCTCCGTCAATACCCTGTTGATGGAAGGAATGTTGATTACTACTAATGAAGTAAATGAGATATCAAGATTAATCCTTACTGAAAACCAGTTGATATTTAAGGGTTCGAATTTAATTTTCACACTAGACCAATTAAAAACCCCAATCAGTTTTGCTCAAATTAAAAAGTAAAAACATGCCAAATGAGATCAATTTGATTTATGACATCAAATCAACATGTCATAGCTCAGTTGGTATGTGGATTGAGTGGGGTTTGGTTGAATCCAAGTTTCAAGTCCTTTCTAAAGGGATTGGTATTGTGTGACCATCAAACAAATGGCCCAAGAAGAAAAAGAACATACAGACAAACCATAATAATGCCTACCAAAAAAGAAACCAACCACAATGATGATGATGATGATCATAGATGAATTAATGATAACAATAATAACAACAACAACAATAATAATGGAGCAATAAATTATTTACGCCGGGGCTTTTTGTAAATACTTGTAGTAAATCCTAGTTCATTCCTTGTGTTTCTTTTCAACTTGACAGATTGCAGTTTAAACATGACATGCTCTTAGAATCATATCAACCACCACAGAAACATTTTCATGATTCAATTGAAATCATTACTGGTAGAGTTAAATGTTAATACGAGCAGTACCAAATCTGTGAAGTACTAAAACTAAAACTACAACAAAGAAGCCAGAAACTTACTAATGGCCTCAGATCCACAAGAACCAGATGGTTATCACTCCCATCAGAAACCAATGTATATCCCAAATCAATCAATCTGCTTGCAAGAGCTTTACAATTAGAGACAACCTGCACGATAATTTAAGTGTGCCAAGTTAGATAAGTACAGAACTTTGAGCATGTTCTGATCATAAAAGGAAAGTGCAGCACCTTGTTCTGGTAAGCTTTAAACTCTGGGGACTGAGCATACTTTAAACAGACTGCAAGTCCCCCAATTGTGTGGTTATGAGGACCGCCCTGTAAAGACCAATCATTGCCTTTTATTTTATTTCAGAAATAAAAATAAATACTAGAGATGCAAAACATAGGCATTCACAAAAGCGACATGAATCAAGACAAGACCAACTTACCTGTAAACCCGGAAAAACAGCATTGTTAATGGCAGATTCTAAATCAACTCCCAAAACTGGATCCTTCTTGAAGAAGATCATGCCACCTCGGGGACCTCTCAAAGACTGAGGAAAAGGAACATTTATCAGGCCGTGTATCTGTGCAAGGCCGGCCCTGAGGGCAGGCACAAGAGGTGGTTGCCTCGGGCATCATATTTTTTTTCAATTTTTGGGGCATCAATTTGGGCTTAGTATATAATACACTATATATGTTTACAAAATAAATAAATAAATAATATACTATATATACTACATAGAAAAATGATAATATGAAAATGTGTAACAATTTGGGACATCAATTTGTAATAGTTTTTCTTTGTTTTCTATGAGTACATGACCTAAGGTAAATGTGAAATCTTGGAATGGAAACATGGTTTCATTTTAGGCTTATAACTTAAAGGAATTTAAATGATACTTGGCCAATAGGTATGAATTTTTTTATTTTTCAGGTAATTAGAGAAAAAAAAATAAACAATATTTTTACATTTATATTTATATGTCTCTTAGCATGTACAAAGTTTTTTTATTTTTCATTTTTTTTTTTTTTTTTATCCTTTTGGAATGCAGAAAAAGAAGAAGTCAGCTATATTTTAGTAATTGATGGAGATAATGATATTGGTTGGCCATTACTCGTTTATGTTCTACTATTTAGTCTTTATTTTTTGTCGTTGCATTTTCCTTTAGAATATGATTTTTGTTATTTTCTTGGTAGCATTATTCTATGCTTGCTTAGGCACCTTGTTTGCGTTTCTTTATTTTTTGTTGAATTATAATCATTTTAATGGAATTATATTCAAGAGTTGTAATCAAATTTAATATTTTTAAAGAACACAAAAGTCAAAATTTTTCACTCTAAAATTTTTCATAAACTGACCATGGATCACTGTGATTTTTGGTGAACATGAAATTCATACTCAGTTCATCTAATTTAACGGTCAGTTTTTTAAAATCCGCTCTGCATTGGGCAGAATAGAGGTCACCTTACGCAAAGTTGCGTAAGATACACCTTATAATAGAAGCTCTGTGTGTGTGTGTGTAATATATATATATATATATATATATATATATATATATATATATATATATATTGTAATGGTGATAAGAGGTTCGGGATGAACCTATTGAAAACCCGCCTTATGAATTGATTATTGTAGGTTTTAGCTTATGAGAAATTAAGGTTCAAGAACTAAAATTTTACATGAAAAATTTTTTTGTCAATATATAATAGGGGCAACATTTTAAGAGCTCGCCTAGGGCATCCAAAATCTCAAGACCGGCCCTGTATCTGTGGATTACAATAGAGAAACACACATACATTCTAGATATATAACACTATTTGGGAAGCGAAGGCATACCCAAGATATGCACCTCTTTACAATCCATGCCAAGTGTCTACCTATGATATAATAAAAATAAAAAAGAAAAAGAAAAGTATCTTATTTCTTTTCTTATCCTTATCCTTTCTCTGACTCTTTCTGGGACCAAACAAAATGTTGCATATTCATAGAAGCCTGACTAGAAAATGGTAAGATCTCATTTGTACCAGAATTTTACACTGTTGAATAGGAAATAGTAAATGAGAACAGTTTGCTATCAATTAATAATTAAGGTGTGGAGCTCGTAATTAGGAATGTTTATAAATGCACATATTAGAGAGCACAAACAGGTCCCAAACCAAAGGGCATTACACTGGATAATACACTAAACTACAAGATTATCAAGTGTGAAAAATGTTTATGCATAGAATGCGCTTTAACAAGGAAATAACTTAGATAGTGTTTGGAAGGGCTTCCCAATGCTGTGGAAGCCCTTTTCCAAATATAAAGAGTGTTTGGTAACCACCCTAAAAGGCACTTCATGAGGAATGACTTTTATTGGAAGCGCATTTCAAAAGTTTTATACAATTTTTTTTTCAAAAAAAAAAATATATTTTTTAGTATGATTAGTGAGAGACTTTTGAAGAAAGAAAAAAAAAAAATTAAGGATAATATTGTCAACATCAAGGTAATATGACAGTTAAAGGAGTTTTGCAAAGTGACCACCATATGTCTTTCACTAAACATAATTCAATCTTTCGTGTAATGCACTTCTTACAAAAGACCATCACCACAAAGTACATTCCATTTCAAGAAGCCCTCTCAAAAACTACCTTATTCTCAAGCTGTCTTGCTAAATAATTTGAAATTAAATTTTTTTTTTTTTTTAAAAAAGGACCAAAATATTTAAACATAGCATGGGCATGTATTTGACATACCAAGTTCACCATAACTGCAAGAATGGTCCAATGCATTATACATACCTTATGTGTCGTTGTTGTTACAATATCACAGTACTCAAAAGGGTCAGCAGCGACGGAAGCAGCAACAAGCCCACTTATGTGAGCCATATCCATCATTAGAAAAGCACCAACAGTATCTGCAATCTTCCGGTGCAAATCAAGTGTAACAGGTTAGAAGCTAAAAAGGAAAAAGAGAAGAAGTATGTACACACAAAACGAAACCTTTGGAATATGTATGACTAATAGTTATTATTGCACAACAGGCATAACCACATGAGATCCATACCTTCCTCATACGGGGATAATCAAACTCTCGAGGATACGCACTAGCACCCGCAATGATAAGCTTTGGTCGAAAGAGATTTGCGGTCTTCTCGAGCATGTCATAATCAACAAGGCCTATAGGAAAAGTTGCAAGCTTTAACCACCGGTGCCAAATAACATTAGCATATTAATCACTTATCTTTAGTAAGTTTACCAAAAGAAATGTAGCACCTGTAGATTCATCAAGCCGATAAGGCATAGACTCAAAATAAATCGATGTGCCTGATACCCTTCTTTTAGGAGTCATGAACCCATGAGACAAGTGTCCCCCGTGTGGTAAGTCCAAACCCTACAAAAAAGTGGCATGTAGAATTGATATGGATTAAAACATTCCAAGACAAAAAATTCTAACAACTAGATATAAACTGAAGCAAAAAAACAAATTACCATTATCCTGTCATGAGGTTTAAGAATGGCAGTGTAAACCTCAAAATTAGCAGGAGAACCAGACAATGGTTGGACATTGACACCCCACTTATTTGCATCTATGTGAAACGCTGCCAAAGCCCTTTCTTGGCAAAGGGTTTCTAGCTCATCAATGTACTCATTGCCACCATAGTATCTGAGATATATTATTAACACCACGAAATCATGACAAATCAAAATGAAACAGAAGATCAAAAGCACTTTTTCCGAATGATCAAAGTTTACCTTTTACCAGGTAGTCCTTCAGAATACTTGTTTGTGAGGCAAGAACCAACTGCTTCCATTACTGCCCGTGATGTGAAATTCTCCGATGCAATAAGTTCTAGACTTTTAAACTGCCGTTGCTTTTCCTTGTCAATAATTGCACGCACTTCACGATCAGCTTCACTTAGGTCATAGTCCACAAAACTGCTTTCACTACCTAAATATTGTAAAATGCAATTCCATGCATAAGGAATCAGCCTAAAGAAGTCCTGTCACTTATCATTTTGAAGATTCTGGATAGAATCACAATGTAAGCATCAATTCCTAAGCAAAGTACATGCCAATAGTAATAATATACCGATATGTCATTACCAAAAATAGTAACTCAAAAATGGGAAAACATGCTTCATCAAACTGTTTGACCGAGTATAATCACTACTATAATATAGCTTATATGATTTGCAGTGCTTCCTTTATGGTGGGTTCAGGTAAGATATCCAACATTAACAAGCACTGCCAGTTCATCACTATGTAAGCATCTCACTATTTATGATCACACAATTTCCTAAAGAAATATCAGCAAATAATATAATTTTGCTAATGAAATCATCAGATATGCAGATTGAACAAACCACACATTGGACCAATTGAGATTAAAATCACAGAATAAGTTCATCCTCCAATCATGATTCATTACCAAGAAATATCCACTCTTCAAGATCATACGGTGTAGAAAATGTCAATATCAAGAAATTTTGCACACACACACAAAAATAAATAATTAAATTAAACACAGGTTCAGCCAAAGCAATGCAAATACAGTTCCACTCATTTCAAAAAAAAAAAAGGAGACCTAATAACAAATGTCATCTAAATAATATTAAAATAGCATATAGCATATACTTAACCTCCAATTTCAGGCACAGGGACAGACACAGAGGATGGTGGCCTCCCAGTAACCAAGCTTCCTTCAAGATTAGAAGATCTACAGGGATTAGCCAAATTGAATTTAATTTGATATGGGAATCCACTAAAATTAGTTCCTGTTGGAGGAAACATCGAGCCCTTTGTCAAAAAGGGCTGTTGCAGAGAACCCATCACTGCAGAACTACTGCAAGCTTGCATCCTTGCTTCTAATATTACACCTTAAAGACTTCCTGTACATTCCAAGACAGAAAATGGAGATTAGAATTACCAAATTGAACACAAAAAGTACCAATATACAAACTATGGTGCATCTTCCCTTTCAGCGCTATTCGTTTCTACATAAAATAGTTCCTAGAAAAATTTTACCATAAAAAAAATCCAAATATCTACATTGATTTTGGAGAGAAATCCATGGGAATTATATCATGTATCTTCAATTACAACTGAAGTTTCACTTCCGTTTTCTTGGGAACAAAATAAACAAATGGACACTTCTGCCATTTTTCATGAATTCAAACATGTCTTTATATGAGTGCTAGGCAAAATAACAATGAATTTGGATATAAAAATAGTTATATAGATAAATATCATTCAAAACACATGTTCCTCTTCATGGATGCAAAATAATTTGATCAAAATATGAAGAAAAAAATCATGTTTAATTATGAGGAAAAAAAAAAAAAAAAAAATATATATATATATATAGTCCCAATCTTATAAGGACGTCCTTACCTATCTTACCGTTAGCCCACTTTCACTGGGATAGGTATTTGAAAAACTGACCATTGGATTTGATAATCTTCTTATGCATATCATGTCTACCAAAATCACAGTGATCCAACTGTGAGTTTTCAAAATACAAATTATTAAACAACTGTGACAGCATCCACGGTAGATATTGTCAGAGTTTTACACAGTTTGTATTTTTAAAATTGATTTTTGGATCACTGTAAGTTTTGCCAGACATGACAAGCATAAGAAAATTGTCTAATCTAACAGTCGGATTTTCAAAATTCCAATCCTATGGTTCCTAGTAGGGGTAGACTAACGATAAGATAGGTAAAGACATCCTTACCTAATCATATTCTTATATATGTATATATATATATATATATATATATAACCATATACGCCCAATAACAGTAAAACAATTGATATGCATAAAAGAAAACAAATATAATATAACTGAAAATGACTTATATTAATGAAAAATAACAAAGATAACAAACTTACAAAAGATATGACCGATCAAGCGGCCTGATAGCTTTGATAACCAAAAATACAATATGGAGAATTATCTGAGGATGGAGAGGGGATAACAAGGCTGAGAGGCTATGGGAGTCTAACAAGTGAAACCCAAAAACAAAACTCTGCCCTCTAACGATTACAAATGATCCTTTTATAGACTTGATAAGGTCTTCTTTAACCAAAGCCATCATGTGAACTCATAATGACTGTCTGCTGTACTATTAATCTTTTGACTGCTTTAACCTGTGAATAGTGAATAGTAAAATTACTTTTTACTGTAGCACTATTGTTTTAACCAAGAAAAGCTGTCTGGAGCATCTCGAGGAGCCGAAAGGAGCCTTGGATGCTGAATACTTTGATATCAGTGAAATCTTTGCACCGAAAGCAGAGATTCCTGTTTTATCTGATAGGAGCGAAGATTCCGAAACAATCGTCTTCATTCTCCTGAGCATAATCAATAACTGGAGAGGAAGACTCCTCGCTTTCATTATCTGAAATTTCTTCTTTGATAGAAGAAACTGCTGCTTCTAACTGCTTCAACAAATCTTTCTTAGATGTTGTAGGAGCTGTTATCATATTCTGGACAATCTTATTCTTTCCCATTAATAACTTTGATTGTTCTCCAAGACCAATACTAGAAGTACCAGGCCTTTTCATGAACCATTCCATAACTGCTTTATCTGTAACATCCTTATGAGAGAAACCATCCCACCATTTGATATGGAAAGATCTACTCAAATTAGGAAGAATACCTGAAGGTGTTATCTCATATTTCCAATAAAAAATCCAAGCTAATCCAAATTGTCCAAAAAACATTAACAATTTAGGATATCCTTGGAGGCTTGGAGGAACATAAATCTTTTCTTGAAAGATAGAATATCCATCAAGAACTGGTTTAGGAAAGATATCTTGGGTTGGTCCGAAATGGTTCCACCAATGCAGAAACCAAAAAGGGATATCAAAACAAAATGCCTTATCGAATAAGATCATCCATGAATGACGGTGATCTTTATTCTGAAAATAAAAGGCATTATACCAAGCTTGCTGATAATCCCAATAATTATAACTTGGAGGGTTATAATGATGAGAGAATTTCTTATAAAGATAAGGAGAAGTTCCCCATCTAGATAAAGAAATAACATTGGTTATTTTGCAAGTGGTATGATTAACTTGAGAAGGGTCTTTAACATCTGGATAATGTTTAAATGATACTGAATCAGAATCCACTAAAATAAATTCATAAAATTCCTGAGTTTTCTCAGGGGTTGAAGAGGGATACTGAAAATCATCACCAAACATTATCTGAGCTAACTTAATTGGTTCCTTCTGAAATTTAACCAATTCTTTTTCTATAGCAAAAATGTGAAGCTTTTGAGGCTTCTCAATAAATTTTGATTTAACAAGAGTAGGGCTTGAAGCCACTACAGTTTTAACAGAATCAGAAAATGTTTTAGCCAGAGCTGGAAAAGCATCTTGACTATATTTGATACCTTTTTGAAAATCAGAAGAAAGTACTTCAAAAGGATTTTGAAGCACAAGATAAGATTCATCTTCATCTTCTGCAATTGAAGCCCAAGAAGGCTTATCTTTAACAACATATGATTCTTTAGATCGAACCATAGGACCAATGGGGATATCCTTGGCAGGATGCCAAAATTTATCTGGTTGGGCTTGTTGCCCTTTAACTGATTGGGCCTGATGCCCTTTAACAAAATGGGCCTGATGCCCTTTAACAGAAGAGGATACTGAAGGGGCTTTGCCCTTATCCTTCTTTGGAGCCATTGATGCCCTGTAAGAATTCCCGGGTAAGAAAATCAGGGACAGAATTTGATTCTCCTTTAATATATTCAATATCAAATTCAAAAATAGATAATATAGCTTGCCATCTAGCAAAAATATGTTTTGATGCAAGATTTTTAACATCTTTTTGTAAAACTTCTTTAGCAGATTTGCAATCAACTCTAACCAAAAATTTTTTGTTTAGCAAATCACTTTGAAATTTATTTATGCACAAAACTATGCTTAAAACTTCCTGTTTTATAGTAGAATAATTTTGCTGGGCAGGATTCCAAGTTCCTGAATGATATCTGACTATCTTTTCTTTGTTATTTTCATCTTTCTGTAACAGGATCCCACCAAACCCTATACCTGAGGCATCTGTTTGGACTATCTTAAAAGCTAAGGGATCTGCTATGTTAAGGCATGGGAGGCGTTGAGCCTTATCTTTGATAATTTTGACTACTCTAGTCATTTCATCATTCCACTCAGGAGGATTCTTTCTAAGTCTCTTCCTAAGAGGGGCACATAACTGACTCAAATTTGGAAAGAAATCTGAGATATAATTGAGACTTCCAAGAAATCTCTGTAACTGGGTTTTGTTAACAATGACATCTGGGAATTTGCTAGCAAACTCTATAGATCTCTCTATAGGAATGATAGTTCCCTGATGAAGATGGTGACCTAAGAACCTAATCTTAGACTGAAAAAGAGATATCTTTGATAAAGACAAGACTAATCCATTATGCTTAATGGTTTTAAAGAATATATTCAAATGCTTCCAATGTTGATCAATAGATGTAGAGAAAATCAAAACATCATCAATATAAACAATGGTAAAATTTGAATATGGTGTGAATATATCATTCATTATATTCTGATACTCTGAAGGAGCATTCTTTAAACCAAAAGGCATAACATTCCACTCAAAGTGTCCAAAAGGGACAGTAAAAGCAGTCTTGTATCTATCCTGTTCATCAATCTGAATCTGCCAAAATCCAGATTTCATATCAAATTTAGAGAAGATGGTAGCATTGCTTAACCTTGTGATTAAGTCTTGTTTGTTTGGTAATGGATATCTTATCCATTGCAAAGCATCATTTAACGGTTTATAATTGATAACAAGTCTTGGAGTACCTCTTTCAATTTCAGCATTTTTCTGAACATAAAAGGCAGCACAACTCCAAGGAGATTTACTCTTTCTAATCAACTTCTTATTAATCAGATCTTGTATCTCAATTTTACAATGTTCTAAAAGCTCTGCATTCATCTGAATGGGACGAGCTTTTGTTGGTATCATATGTTCTTGGAAATCAGTATTGTAAGGAAGCCTTACAATATACTTCTTTCTTTCCCAAAATGCATTAGGAAAGTCAGAACAAACTTCTAATTCAAGTTTCTTTTTGAATTCTTGAATAGACTGTTGTAATTTCCAATTGGTTAACTGATGTTCTATCTGTTTATGCTTTATTTCCTTTTTAAGAAAGAAAAGATGATTTTCCTTTCTTTGAATCATATTGACCTCAGGAAATATAGAAGCATCTCTTAAAATGTTAATATTTTTATCTATGGGTGGAGATACAAAATGAAAGAATACCTCCTTATCTTTTATGTTTGCAGTTATTCCTTGATCATCAACCTTAAAAGGATTGAGAAGATTTAGGAAAGGTGTTCCAAGAATCACATTTTGCCTTAAATCTTTAACAAGGATAAATGGGGTCTTGAAACAAATACCATTATTGCAAACATGAGCATTAGATAATTTATATTTAATATTTAACCTTGTACCACTGGCTGTTCCAAGTTCTTCTAATGTTTTCTCAAAGTATTTAGTAGGAACAAGTCCTTCCTGAATACAATTAAGATCAGCACCAGAATCAACTAAAGCAATAATATCAAGTTTATACTCTTTATTGATAGTGATAGTTAACCTAACATTCCATCTCTGAAATGTTACTCTTGTTATCAAGTTAATAAATCCATCTTCTGCTGTGAAATTAATAAAGCCATCTTCATCTTCAGGAGATAACAAAGCTGCTTCATTAATTTGTTCATCATCAGAATCAGATTTATTAGTAGAATTTTTACTAGACGAACTTGTTTCTTTCTTTTGTTTTAAAAGAAGTAAGCTCACCTGAGTTTTAAGTCTACTAATATCACTATCCATATTTATCTTAAGATCTTTGATCTCAACTCTTAGTTGATTAACTTCTCGTTTTAAGTCTTGGATGGTTATCTCTTTATTTTCTTTTGGTTCAAATCTTTGTAAAATCTCACTGAGATTATAAACTTTATTTGAACTTTGTGCCTTAGGTTTATCAATTAAACTATCTTTAAGTTTTAACAAAAATTCCATTTGAATAGCAGGATCTGATATCTTGTCAATAGCATCAAAAAGAACATTCTGTTCTCTAGTTATGACATTGATACACTTACAATCCTGTTTACAATTTTCTTCTTCTTCTTCAGATTCGGAAGTAGACTCTTCATTTGATGAAGCAATTTCATCAACTTGAAGACCTTCTTCTTCTTCTTCATAAGTAATTTCTGACTCATCAGAAATAAGAAGAATATCCATTAAAATTTTCTTAAATTGATCACTAACATTAAGCTCATTAATTTTTGCCTTCATGGGACATGATTTGGAATAATGACCAAATCTGCCACACTTATAGCAAACCCCTGGCTTTTTATTAGGACCATTAGTATTTGAAGATGAAGGTTTTGAACTTGATGGTGGTTGAAGCCAATGTTCAATCCCTTTACCTTTTCCTTTATTACTACTATTCTTTCTAGAATTACTAGTTCTAGGATTTTTCTTAGTACTAAATCTCCTATTATAACCCTGGTTATTACTAGATTTACTATTCGAATGAGCAACCTTTTTAGCATGTTTTTTAGCTGTTTTCGATGGAGCAGGTTTAAAGGAAGTAAATCCAAACTGTTCACAAAATGATCCCAGTTCTTTTCTACTTTCCATTTTTTCCTTCTTCATCTGCTGTTTTAACTTAAAATCATTACATAATGTAATGCCTTCCTGTTGGATAGTACTTACTATGTCACCATAAGTAAGTTTATCATAAGGAATCATTCCATCATGTTTTTCTCTAAGTTTTATCCTAATTTTTTCTGCAAATAGATTTGGTAAACCAGAAATAAATTTCTCTTTCCAGAATGGTTGATTACAATCATTTCTCATCAAAACTTTGGTGAGAAACATATCTTTGTACCATCTGAAATCTTGAAGTTTTGGGCACTTCAAGTTAGTTAACAAATCTGCAGATCTATCTTTGATTTTGGAGGGGTCTCCAATAAAGTGTTTGGCAATAGCGAAGATAAGAGTAGCCACAGCGTCCTCAATTTCTTCATCCTCTTCAGTCTTTATGACTGTGCCAGTATTATCAGTTTTAACAGCATTTTGAATGTTTGTTCTTTCAACAGCTGAAAGATAATTATCCCACCAACTCTTTAACTGACCAGTAAATCCAGCAATTAATGCTGAAGCTACTGCATGATCACCTACTTCAGGAGACTTTGCTTTATATGCTGTGCAAAACATAGTCATTTCCTGTAGGTAGTTGATTATGTGATATTCAGTCATTCCATCTATATTCCATTCATAGATGGTACCTCCATGATATGTAGCTTGGTGGAAGGTTCCTCTTTCCTCCATTTGCATATCTGGATATGTTGGCCTAGGATAAAAGTTTCTTAAAGGTCTATTCGATGTTATACTAGAATTTAAAGCATTTAAAGCTGCTTCAATCTGTGATACTTCATCATCAGATTCAGGTTCAACTTTTTCTATAACAGCGATAGTTTTCCTAGAAGTTTCAGGGGTGTCTGGAACTATTCTAGTACCTACTTCTGCTAAGATTTCTAACCTTCTTTCTATCTCAGAAAACACAGTTTTAGACAACTGTTGGGAGTGTTTTTTAGTTATTTCATGAGGTTTGAATATTGGTGTTTCATCAGCTTTGTCAGGAGTAATTTTCTCCTTTTGGACAAGGTTTTCAACCCTTGATAACTGATCACCAATAGTTTTTAACGATTGATTTGAAAAATTATTTTGCTCCATAATCCTTTGGAAATTCTTATCTATAGAAGATATTTCTGAAGTCTTATCTGTAGGAGACTTTTTTAAAGTCTTAAATGGAGAAGCTGTAATAACACTATTTCTATGACTTATTTCAAAATTTTCCATTGGAGGGTGGATTGACTCCTTATGGGAATTTTGAGCAGTCTTCCAGAGAGTAGTGTTTTTACCTGCCATATTTATTTCTTTAACAAACGGAAATTCTACTGAATTTTGTTCAGCATAAATTTCAAACCATGTAAAGAAATAGATATGGGTTTTATGTTTATTCATACAAGCATAATATTCCTCTTGAATTTTATCTCTTTGGGGTTTGTCAAATGTTTTAAAAAACCATTCTTTTGGTTTTTTATTGCTTTCGCAATAAAAATCTTTTCTCAAAAATATTTTATCTATTGTGAACTCCCTTTCTATAACACAGAGTTGAGGATCCATTTGAGACTGTGTAGGAGACATTGGAGGTGTCTCTTGTGTCTCTGAATCAGAGTGAACTGAATCCTTTGGTTCTGTTGTATAAAAAGGTCTAGGTATATTTGAATTTTTAACTCCTACTAAATCTGGTTCAGTAGTTTTATATTCAAATATCCTAGTTGGGACAGAAGAGCAAGAGGCTCTAGAAGCTGTCTCAAAAGTTCTTTTTTCAGGTTTCATAGGAAGTCTGAAAGAATTTATTCTATCATTTGAGAATTTTATCCCAACACTTCCATCATCATATTCAGTTAACTTTTGAACATTTGTAGAAGAATTATCTTCTTCTGGTTGTTTAACTTCTATCTTAGGCATTATCTTTGGGAGTCTCCATTCATCAGGAATGGTAAGCTCATGCCAAAGGATCTTCCTAGGATGAATTATTTCTTTTTTATTCCTAACATTTGTTTGAATCATAAGAGTTTCTCCACTAGGAGAACTTACTCTTGCTCTATGACTCAAATGGGTGTTATACACTTTATACTGTATCCTAGATCTGATGGTAACAGGTAATGATCCTGGAAGGATCTCAGGATTATGAATCTTAACATTAACTGTTAAAACTTCCATTATATTTTTATCTTCCAAACTAATACAGTAATTCGGAAAACAATTAAAATATACTGGACCATCATGTAATCCTGACTGTATACCTCCTAGCATACTTTTATCAAAATTTAACCATCTACAGTCTCTCAAGACCATAACAATTGACAAATCCATGCCTTCTCTTCCCATGGGTTGAGCAGCAACTTGGACAAGTCCGATATGCAAATATTTATACCCTTCTGATAAATGTCTCTCAATACTCTCTTGATCAAAGAGCTTGATTGTGACAAAATCAGAATCACAATTGACATTGTGCTCTGTTAACTGGATATTCATATCTGCATAAAATTTTAACAATGGTCTATGATAAATATCTGTGGTTGGTACCCTAGGTATTCTCCACTCATATAAATCTATTTCATCTACAGTATATCTGGTTTCTTTCCTGTTAACCAACTGTTTCCCTTTAGAGGGAGTGTCTGATCTCACAGACATCGACCGACGAAGGAAGCTCATAGTGAACCTCCAAACCCCTAAACCCTGGTTAGACACCTATAGCCTGACTGCCCTGTCCGTCGGGACTTACTGCTACGAAAGTCACACCGCCGTAGAGTTACCTCTACAGGAGCTTGAAAGTCTACCTAATATATATATATATATATATATATATATATATATACATGAATGCTAAGGTTAGACACACCTGATGCAAATTGCATCAATGACCTCATTTAGAACCACTTGCAAAACATATTTTGAAAAACCGACTGTTTGATTATATACCCCTCTTATGTATGTCATATCTGCCAAAAATCGCAATAATCCAATTATCTGTTTTTGAAAAAACAGACGGTGAAAAAACAGTGACATTTTGAATAACAAAAAAGTCAAAGTTTTTCACAGTGACATTTTTCAAAAACTGACCGTTGAATCACTATGATTTTTTGCAGGCATGACATACATAAGAGAGGTATCTAACTCAACGGTTAGTTTTTCAAAATATGTTCTGCAAGTTGCTCTAAATGTGGTCACCTAATGCAAGTGCGCATCAGGTGCACCTTAGCATTCCTACATATATATAATATGTACGTATATATCCGTTGTGGAAAGGTTCATCATTGACTCTCAAATCTCAATCACCCATGAAAAACTAGGTGATACAAATAGTCTTGGTGCTAAAACCTTGACGTGCAAATCAAAGTCTCAAACAGTACAATTTGAAAACTCGAGTTGCACCTTATAGTGTTAGGCAACAGGTTCATTCTCATTATTTAGAGAGAGAGAAAGATCAAAAGCCAATACAGCAGCAAAATATACAAATCATACAACAATCAACTGCATGAAACTAAACATGCACAGGTAGACACATGCACACGCACCCCTATCTTTGGATCCAAAACTTTAAAAATCCATACTGCTCATTAAAATGTAACTATTAACAAATGTGAAATCAAATACCAAAAGCGAAACAGTGCTTGGAAATTTTTCTTAAGGCATAGAAGCAGTTCATAAGTGATCAAGGAAAAACAAAGATAACGTTTTGGTAACTGTAAGACATTCAGGCTCTATTTGATTGCCAAGAATGAATGTCAAGCAAACTTGGACATCTACCACCTAATAAGATTCCTACAGTTTCTCGGCAACCAAAAGGCACACAAAGAGAGAGAAAGGGCTTACCCTTGGAAAATTTTCTCAAGGCTCCTTTATAATAAAAAGCAAAACAAGCTAAAACCTAAGCTCCACAAAAAAGGTTTAGAAGGAAAGAGAAATAAAGAAACAGAAGAAGATATTCCCATGGTTTTTACATTATATATATATATATATATATATAAAACCACAAAGGATATTGACGTGGCTACACAGTAGATAACATAGATTTTGGTTGCCAAAAACTCGTGGGAAGGGAAGGAAAAATTACTTGAGTGTCCGAGCTAGACCTAGATCGTGCTTTCATCAGAATTCAAGCTGGGTCTGTTAACTCAATCGTTAATACTCGAATGATCCATTAACTAATAGGCCAAATATTGGGAATTTGGTTCCCTTAATCCAAATTTCCAATTCTAATAAATCGATATCGATGCACTTTCATTACTTAAATTTGAAATCCCCCTTCTAAAAGTGATGATATATATCATTAAGCCAATAGACTATCGAAAAGTATTTGTGTGATTCAATCCGACAGCAATCTTGAAAATATAGTTATAGTTCTAACCATAACTATAAGCATATTATTTAATATAGTAGTTATAACATTGATTATAATTATACAGGCATGCTGTTATAAGGTGCACCTTATGCAAAGATAGAGCTCATTGTAAAACATACTTTGCGTAAAGTGCACCTACATATAGCTCATTGCAAATTAGATTTTGAAAAACTGATCATTGTATTAGATAGTCTATTTATTCATGTCATGTTTGCCACAAATCATAGTGATCTAACGGTTTTTTCTTAAAACTGTCACTATGAAAAAATGGCGACTTTTTTGTTCTTCAAAATGTCAAAAGTTTCTCACAGTCAATTTTTTCAAAAACAAAATGTTGGATCAATGTGATTTTTGGCAAGCCAACTATTTAATTCAATGGTCGATTTTGCAAAATCCGTTTTATAAATTATAATGGACCCTACACAGGTCACCTTATGCAAAATTGCATAAAGTGCACCTTATGATAGGCTCCATGTATATATAAGCATATTATATAATATATTTTTGTAGTAAAAGTTACACTACTATATTAGCTAAAAAAGTGATACAAGGTCAGCACATCCCCATAGAGCCTTGAAAAACCAATCGTTGGATTAGATATTCTTCTTATGCATGTTGTGTATGATAAAAATCACAGTGATCTAGCGGTCGGTTTTTCAAAGATCTCGCTGCAAAAAACTGTGATAGTATATAATGGTAAAAACTGTAGCAGTTCTTCATGATCTATATTTTGAGAAAAACGACCATTGGATCACTATGAGTTTTGGTATGCATGCATAACATGCATAAGAAAAGTATATAATCCAACGGTTGGTTTTTCAAAATACCTATCCCACAACGGGTCTAAGGGGACGTGCTGATTTTAACTACAGTCAGTATGTCATTATATGATCACTTCTTTAAATATAGTAGTATAACTATAACTATAAAAATATATTATATAATTTACATGCCATTGAAGGTACAAATATATCATCTTGAACTGGCCCATTCCAAAAATTATAATCATCACAATAACCAGTGTTAGGGATTTATTTTTATAAGTTGGTGAAATTCCTTTGTTTTATATCTCTACTCTCATATGTTATGATGATTGACAACCTTCAAAATCTTCCCATTCACAGAAGATGGATTCTGTTCCCAAAATTATATGCAAAAACACAATGAAACTATTCGATTCACATGGGGCAACCAAATTGACCCTAAAGAGATTATGTGATAGAGCGTGCCCGCACGCACATGGAACTTGGAATTCACCAAAGATACAATGGGGTACCATATGACAACAAGGAAACTATTTAAAACAGCAGAATGAAACTTCAGAGCATGTACAGATTACAGATTAAAGACATGGATGAATAATAAGATTGACAATTTAGTGCAACTGATTATCAAAAGCATGCCTATGCATACATAATAGTGGTAATATGAGGGTGTGCGCACATCCCAACACAAGCACATACAGAGATATAAAGAAAAAGCAATCTAATACAACATATTTGGGGATTTCTCTTTGATTGGGTTCCACAAACCTAAATATCACACAACCAAATAGACCAAACTGTAACACACAAACCACACCCTAAATGCACACGCATTTCAGCTCAAACTCTAAACTTCCTATATGAAACCAAAGGAGAGGCATTGAAAGAAAATGAGAGAGATGATTCACATACTTATTAAATGAAGAAATAGACAGCAACGGAAGGCCGACAACGACCAAACGAATACCAGCACGGTGGCAGCAGAAACCTTTGGTCTCTCTCTAAAACAAAAGCACGCAGCAAACAAAAGAAAAAATAAAATATATTAAATCATAGAACCACACAACCATCACAACGAGATAATGAATTGAAGCATGAAATAATCATACCTGATTGAGCGATATGCTTCGCCCTTTACCAGCTTGTTGCAGATTGGGATTTGGGACTTGGGAGAACCAGAGAACTAGAGAAGAGCACTGAAAAATAGATGACTAATTGTAGAAAAAGAAGGAGAAGCGAATGAGTGATGATCATGAGAAGGAGAACAGAGAGAGTGGTAGAGGGAAGAGTGCATAAGTCTGCTAGTTAGAGCATCCACAGCAGAATAGCAAAAACAGAATAGCCAAAGCTAAAATTTTGCTCCAAAAAGTGGTTTTTTGCTATTATGCTTTTAGCCAAATTTTTTTTTCCAAAGCAGTGAAGCTAAAACAGAATAGCTAAACTATTTTCTTCCACTTTTACCCTCATCAAGTACTTTTCAATTACATCACATACCCTTCATTCATCTACATGACTCAAACCACTATTGTTTTAAAATAAAGAAATAAATTAAAAGCTAACCTTTTTCAGCTCTTGAAAAGTTGGCAAGATTGGTTTGAGCAATGTGCAATGTGAGTGAATTTTACAAAGAAGTTTGGGGGCTATTTATAGGAAAAATAATAATATGACCGTTGAAAGGGCAAAATTGGGAGTGCATTGGGGGTTTGAAGGGTAAAAATGGAAAAAAAATTATAAAAAGGGGATGGAACCCTCATTTTGCTCATGCCTTCACTCGGGTTCGCATTTGTCCGAAGGGTCCCGCGATCTTTGGCCAACGGTGAGAAGCTCGATCACCGATCACCATCTCCGGTCGACCTCGCCGTCCTGCTATATCGGGCCGACGGTGATAACCCCTACTCGCAGCGGCGCATTTGGTCGGTTTTTCTCTCATATATCTCGCGCGGTTCTCATCTGTTTCTCTCATTCTCCTCTGCTTCTCTCTCTTCTCACAAATCAGTTGACCGGCCGGTGAAGCTCCATCAATGGATGACGGCACAACACCGGCGGAGCTCGATCACAGTGGACTAACATGAAACTCTGTACGGTAAGAGCTTCGATGCACTGACTTTTTGGGTTTTCTTGTTCATTTTTTGATTTATTTTTAATCTTATATATGTTTGGTTGATGATTGTTGCATGAATATTGTGAGAACTTTGTTTGGTCTATGGAATTTTTTTTTTTCTTCATTCTGTCCTGTTTGGTTGCTGAGAAAATTTGGTGAGAAAGCTGAGTTTGATGTGATTCCAACTGTCTTCTTTGGAGGGCAAAAGGGGTTTTTGCACAAAAAGTAGATTATTGCTTGATGAACAGGGCGTAGCAAAAAGAGGCCAATTTTTGCTCCCAACTATTCATTGAGCAAAAAAATTTTTTGCTTTAGCTACACTGCTGCGGACCATTTTTAGCAAAAAATGGCCGTTTTTAGCTTTGGCTGTTGCTATTGCTATTCTGCTGCTGATGCTCTTATACAGTCGGCAGCAGCTTGCCCTAACTAGAGATGTGAACGAGTGCTAATTTTTATTAGGGAAAATTATTCAAAAAGTCTCATTTTGAGTGTTTTTTACCCAAAAGTTCTATCATCTTTTTACTTTACTCAAAAATATAAATTTAAAGGCCGTTTGAATAAGTTTTTACTTCCTTTTTTTTTCTTTTAAAAGTAAAAAAATGAAAATTTTAAGTGTGAAAATTTTGATAGTTACATTTAAAAGTTGAGAAAATAAGAAATTCTTAATTTTTTTGTTTTACCTAGAAATCCAAGCAATTCCAAAAAACTCATCTATGCATCAGTTTTCCAAGCATTTTCAAAAAACTGATCTATGCATCAGTTTTTTACAAAATGATTAGTTCCTGCAAAATCAAAGAACAAATTGATGTATTTCTGGACTTGTGGATGAAGTCAAAAGATGACAAAATTTTTTTGTAAACAAAATTTATAAATAGGACCTATAGTTAAACACCCCAATTTATTACTCCGTATGAGATTATTATTATCATGAACTCCCAACTTACGATATTTTTCACTTAAAAATCCTTTTTTTTTTTTAACATATTTACCCCTTGCATATATTCTTAATGGAGATTGTTATTTTCATTTGGAAATATGTAGATTCCATGAATCACACCGTGGATTGAGTGTGTGCAAAATTTGAACTTGCATAGTTGGCCAAAAGTCCTCTTTTATAGATTTTATTTCATAAAGTCCCCCTAAACCTTTTTTTCTTTTGAAAAGTCTTAATTAAAAATAATTTACTGCCTAGGGTCTTCTTCTTTTTTAAATCATTTTTTCTTAGGAACGGATTTGCCCTTAAGGAGCTCCTCCATCCCCGACCAAAAGTCACATGTGTTCTAATTTTCCAGTGAATTCTCGACGTCAGGAGTGAACTCTACCACATAGATCTTCTTCTTCTCATCCTCCATTGTCCATAACTCGGCTAAAGTCGTTCGTGGCAAACTTTGAGCAAGCACCATAATGTTCTTGACCATGGAATAGATCCTCTTGACATCCTATTTGTCAACGCTAGAATTCTTATCGACTACGGCGCCACCTGTTGTATCTCTTCCCTTATCGAAGCATGTCGAAACTCTAAACCAAAACCTGGATCCCTCATACACTTCGATTCGCACTCCGATCACACCGTGGAAGTTCAATCCACAAATGATAAGTGGTATTGGTATGTACTCATAAAAACAGCACTTTGGTTACATTCTTCTAGTGAGTGATCACTACCAGCGAGGGTAAAAGTCTCCATCTTCTCAATCTCGAATTCTTCGTCTCTATATATATATATAGAAGTGAGAAATGATCAAGTCAGCATTTGCTGACTTAGACAAAATCAGCAAACACTCAAATGGACATTAGGTCTCAGCCATTTGAGTGATGATCTAGGTCGCATAAGTGATCTAAAGATTATTTTAAGTGTTTGTTGATTTTGGCTAAGTCAGCAAATGCTGACTAGATCATAACTCTCTCTCTATATATAAATATATAACTCCATGTAAAACTCTTCATCTTGTCTCTCTTCCTTTTTATCCCTATCTCTCTCCTTTTTCTTCTCTCTCATGCTGTCTTTCTCATTATTTCCTTTGTTTTTTGCTTTTTCCGAAACTTTCTCTCCTCTATTAGCAATGTACATGTTTTTTTTTTTTTTCCTATTATAGTGAACTCTATTTATGGCAAAGTGAATTTCGGTTCCGGTGTAGTGAACAAGGAACACAATTTAACAAGGCAAGCGTAGAATGCTATCATTGTCACAAGTTTGGTCGCTTCCAGTATGAATGCCTTAACAAAGAGAAGGAAACAAAGATGAACTTTGCTGAGACTAAAGATGAGATGCTTCTGATGACTTGCATCGACAAAAGGGATACTTAATCAGGTTGTTGGCCCAAGTAAATACCTCTAGAGGGTAGGTGAATAGAGTATATGCAAACTTTAACAATAATTACCAAATAAAAATTAGGTCCAATTAAATTCAGCGGAAGATAAACAAGTTAATAAACTTAATTGGAAATGAGAGAAAGTAAGTTTGAATCAAAACTCAACAATTAATATAGCAAGTATAAATTAAAATGCAAGAGAAGAGTTTGAGAGATTCAAACACAAGGATTTAATGTGATTCAGTCTCCGCCTACATCTATGTCTCAAGATCTTCGTCTCAAGGATTCTACGATCCACTATGGATTACTCCTTTAAAGTGGATAAACCTTTACACAGTCTTCTTTTCAAGGTGGAAGACCCCCACCCACAATCCTCTTTAACGGTGGAAGATTCTCACCAATGCTCACCAAGAGCACTACTTCTCAAGCTTGAATTTGATCACTAAACTTCAAACTTCACAAGGGTTACAACCCAACCCTTCTTCACACAAGATTACAAATGAAATGTGTAAATGTGTACAATAGAGAAATTTCTTTAGAGTAGATGATGTACAAACAATAAGCTCTCACTAATATCTCTCAAAGAAATGAATTAATTTGGCTTCAAGAGAGAATGATGAATCTTTGACTAATATCACACAAGAATGATGAACACTAGATTAATATATGTTTGTGTATGATCATTAGTTGATTCAAGACTCATACAATGAGTATAAATAGGCACATTAGAGAATATTGCCTTTAGGGTCTAAAATAGAGCCGTTTAAGCTTTTCAAAACTAGCCATTAGTAAGCAGTAGACAAGTCTTAGTTGACTAGACAAAAGGGGTTAGTCGACTACTATAGCAGAAAGCTTTGCAATTTGAAATCTAGGCAAGGTTAGTCGACTAGGACTAAAGGGTTAGTTGACTAGGCCATTTAAAATACTTGGAATAAGCTTTTCGGAATCGATTAGTCGACTAGGCAACTAGGTTTAGTCGAGTAGATAAGCTGCTTCTCAAAACTAAGCTATTGACTTGCTATTAGTCGACAGGGACAAAGGACTTAGTCGACTAAAAGGCAAGTTAGTCGACTAGTACACATGGTTAGTCGACTAGAAAAGGAATTCTCATAAATTGGCAGCTAATATCATACTTAGTCGACTAGCTATGTTGTAAAGCCAATATTTGATATTTCTTAAGTCCAAATCGACTTCCAACATATGGACTAGTTAACTAAGTGTTCAAAGACATTTTTGGCTTAGTTCAAAATGTTTTTCAAAAGATATATATGTCAAAGCAATAAGTATAAAATATTTTGTCTTTTGAGTCCATATAGCCCACTATGAGTTTGAATCAATTTTTAACCAAAATGTGATTTTCCAAAGTTAAAATATATGGTCTTTAAGTCATAGTCAATTGAGCCAAGAGAGTTCAACCTATAGAGAGATTTACATAATAAATCCTAAGCACTCTTACACAAGAAAGAAATCAAGATCTTCATAGTTGATTCTTCAAGTCTTTGTGTTTGGCTTGTGCTAGGCTTCATCTTTGACTTTAATAATGTTGTAGCTTTTTGTTCCATGCTCCTTAGTGAATGTTCAATAAGTTCGCTTGTGCTTAGCTTTAATGATGGTTGAGCCTTCTTCAATTGACAACTTGAATCATGTTCTTATAAGCATATATATACTATAATGAATATATAAGAACAATAGGATAATGTCAATGATTCAACAAGATTAGCCAAATAAACACTCTATAAAGTTTGACAATTATAAAGAGTGTATAACAAAGTATTCATATGCATAATTGAATATACATAGAACAATGTTTGTTATCATCAAAATCATTCAAACAAAGTTGGATTGAAGCCACAAGGCTGACACAGGTGATTAATGGTACCTAGATTCCGACTGCAGCAATCACATGAGTGGTAACAAACTCATATTCTCTAAATTAGATGAGACTTTTAGAGAAAATGTGAAGCTTGGAGACAATTCTAGCATCTGTGTTATGGGCAAAGGAAACATTAAAATTTTGATGAATAATAGTATGCAGACTATTACTAATGTGTTTTATGTTCCAAAATTAAAAAGTAACTTTATTAGTCTTGGTCAATTACAAGAAAAGGGATGTGCCATTCTCATTCAAAAAAGTTATTGTCAAATTCATCATCCAGAGAAGGTGTTGCTTGCACAAGTCAACATGATAGCAAATCGAATGTTCCCTTTGCATACTCAAATTCAACATGATGATCAGACATGCTTCTGATCAACACTATCGATATGGGCACTTTAATTTCAATGGATTAAAAGACTTGCAGCAGAAAAGCATGGTAAGGGGACTTCCTCAAATTCACTCTCATTCAAAGGTGTGTGAAGATTGTATCATTGGAAAGTAGCATTATGAGTACACATTCCCTAAAGAGAGTACATGGAGAGCCACACAAGCACTTCAATTAGTACATTCAGATATCTGTGGACTAATTAACCTAACATCAAATAGCAACAAAAGGTACTTGATTACCTTTACTGATGATTATAGTCAAAAGACACCTTTACTGATGATTATAGTCGAAATATATGGATTTATTTTTTAGTAGAAAAGTTTGAGGCCATTATTGTATTCAAAAGATTTCAAGCTAAGGTTGAAAAAGAATCTGGCAAGTCCACAAAGATTTTTCATACTGATCGTGGGTGAATTCACCTCACATGAATTTACTAATCTGTGTGAGATGAATGGCATTTGTAGACAGCTTACTACAGCTTACACACCGCAACAAAACTGTGTGGCAGAGAGGAAAAATCGTACTATTATGAATATGATGAGAAGCATGATGGCAAGAAAGAAATATTCCAAAAACCTTTTGGCCAGAAGCTGTCAACTGGAGTGTTCATATTCTGAATAGAAGCCCCACACTTGCTGTGAAGAACATGACACCAGAGGAGGCATGGAATGGGCACAAACCAGCAGTTGATTACTTCAGAATATTTGGATGTTTGGCCTATGCACATGTACTCGATAAAAAGAGAAGCAAGCTTGATGCCAAAGGAATAAAATGTGTGTTACTTAATTGGTGTAAGTGAAGTGAAAAATCCAAGGCATTGTAGACATCCATTTTTTACCATGGGAAGGGTTATGAATGGTTGCCTATGATTTAAAGTGAAATAGGGTGTTGAAACCCTAAGTCATGTTAGTAATATGCCCTAATAGCCAATCTCATTGGTGTAATTTGGGACATAAAGTTGATTCATGTATTATTATTATTCATTAATACAATGGGCTTTTGATTATCATGTATTCTTTTGTTATTATATTCATGATAAATCCTTAGAAGGAATGTCAATATAAGATCTCAAGAGTTGAGCTTAGGAGACTTATATTGTTAAAGATTTCTTTCTTAGATATTCCTAGTCATAGGATTATTTATTGGGCATTAATAATCCGGATAGACTAGCACAGGTTATGTCTGCTCAATATGGAGAATGACTAGTCTCAAGTCATTTGTGTAATGACACTAGGACAAACCTGTGGGTGCTTGTTTGAGAACAAGTACACTGAATGTGATTATTGATTGAGTTTGTTGAATGGAGTTTTACTTACATGTCAAACAACAACTCAGGGTTACAATGATGCAAGTGATCCTTAGACCTGAGGTACCATAGATGTCCTATGTTAGGGTATTAGGGTTTGATAGTACAATGTACATATCCTAACCATGGAATTTGTGTATGTACTCATTGGCCCTAGTATACCTGCCATGGGGACATATGAGTGTACAACAAGGAATCTATCACTCTCAGTAAAGAGAGGGAATGCCTCGTATTATTCTCAAAGATATAATTCATATAAGTCTTTGGCCAAAGCAGTTGGGAATAAGAAAACTGTTTCTTGAGTATCCCAAGGTTGAATTTATATTTTGAGAATCACATACAAAATGTTAAATTAGGGTTTGACATATTATCCAATACCCAAGTAATTTAACTAAGGCATTGTTTGATGGAAGGATCGAATTGTATCTTAATTGTAACTGAAGGGTTCACTGTGTTATGATTAACCTTCACACAACCTAGGGTATGTCTTGACATATTGCTAGATGTCACTCAGGACTAGTAGAGGCCAAAGAGAAATTGATTTCTCAAAAAGGAAATTAGAAGAGTTCTAATTTGAACCTTAAATAAAAGTAGTTTTATTTGAAGGATAATTTATTATCCTAATTCCTACTACTAGGTTGTTGTGAACCTAAGAGGTCACACATATATAGTTGGTAGCTTCATTTAAAAAGGAAGAGAGAGTAATATGCAAATATCAATTAACTAGAATTTCAAGTTTTTGAAATTTGAAATTTGAAATTTGAATTTTGAATTTTTTGAAATTTGAAATTTTGAAATTTGAAATTTGAATTTTGAATTTTGAATTTTGAAATTGTCATGAGATGACAAGATAATTAAAGATTTCAAATAGTTAATTGAATTTCAAGTTAGTTGAAATTTAAATTTGAAATGGTTTCAAATTATAGATAAGATGACACATTATCTATCATTGCAATTATAATTTGAATTTGATTTATTTCAAATTTAAAATATGGTTACTATCTATCTAATAAGTGAGCTAGCACTCATCATATAGATAGACAAGAGGGGTGGCCGGCCATACCAAGGGATATAGGATCAAAGTGTTTTGTGAAAAATTCCCTAGCCATCTCCTCTCTCTCTCTCTCATCTCTTGGAGCTTGCAACTAGTGTGGATCATTCTTGGAGGCCTTCATCTACTTGGGGCTGATCTACAATCATTTAATCCTACTCTTAAGGCTATCAATGTAAGTTGTTTATATTATTTAAGTATTGATTTACATAGCTTATACAATCATCATGTGATCTTGGTTCATATTCCATGGAGAAAAATTTTATTCCGCATATTTCCATGGGATTCTTTCAAGTCACTCGTAGTATCCTTTTGTGTAGTTAGTTAGAGGTCATTATCGTATGTAGGTTTTTAGGTCAGATTGAGTTGATTCTTTTTGTATTTTGTTTTTAGTGAGTCTAGGAATGTCCCTGCTAAATTTCAAGGCATTCCGAGCCAAGCTTGATAGGAAATAAGGTCTTTTGCGACTTGAAAAGCAGTGTTGTCCTTCGAATCACAAAAGCCCCAAATGATTGTCGATCTTGTCCCGGGTAGCCTCGAGGCTTTGGCATGGATATTTAGGGTGTGTTTGGTAGCTAAGTTGATCAACTTAAGGTCCATTGAGCCTTTGGGCTCATGTTTGGCTCCTAAGGCCCAATGGGCCATTTTAAGCTCAGATTAAGGTTTTCACCTAAAACAATCGGGATTCGATCTTTTTATCAAATCAAAGCCTTCAAAAGCTTTGAAAAAATTTCTTAAATGTTTCTTAAAACTTGTTTTAAGAAGTGGAAACAATCTCGAGAGCGATCGGTTAGTGGATTTCAAAACCCTAATTAGGCTTAACAGGCCCAAAACAGCTAATCGGTCGACTTTCTCCTAAAAAACTTTGACTGAGGTCAATGCATTTTCACTTCAAACACTTCTCAAAACATGGATAATCAAATCACGGTCGTTTTGGTTCTTGAATCGTCGAATTTGGACTTGAAACGGGCTCGAAAAGCCAAAAACAGCCGAGACGGGTCGAGAGAAGCCCAAAATGGGGCAAAATTGGGCTGAGGCTCGACTGACCAACCCCCTAGGGACGGTCAACCGTCCTAGCTAGGGTGGTTGGTCACCCGAGCCTAGTCTCCTATTTCGCCAATTTTGAGTGTTTTATGCCTTTGGGACTCTTCCAAACTCTATATGTTTCAGCTTGGGGAGTTGTGCACGACCTTAGATGCTTTGGAAGACTCATTTAAGACCCTTGGATCACTCTCTAGGGTTTTAATGAGAGCCATTGATCAAAATTGAAGCCTCTCCTATATATACACCACTTATAAAGGAGGCCAAAGAGGATTAACTTAACTGAGAGAGACTTGGGGCATTGGTAGCAGCCACTAGAACCTTAGCTACACTTAGGAGGCCATTGGAGCTTAAAAAAGAAAGCTAGAAGCAAGGAAGAAGAAGGCTAAAGGTACATTCGAACACACCATTGCACTTGTATCGAAGTTTTACATAACATAGTTGGGATTTAGCCTATTTATAGTAGTTTGGTTTTCTGCAGCATGCATACTTTAGTTTCTTCGAGTTATATGTGATAAAACTTAATCCCTACTAGATCACAAGAATTTCACCACTTTTA
>JAESVK010001095.1:61891-84388 GCA_017140935.1 Hamamelis virginiana
CATCAACTACTCAAGTAGTCTCACTCTTGATGTTTTCCTCCAAGAGCCATGAGAATGATCCTAACTCCACAGATGATTCTCACAATATGTATGTAAATGTGGTTTCCAAGGTTTCTAATCTATTCTAAGAAAAGTCCATGATCAAATGATGATTATTCAAGCTCAATCTCAATTTAGAAAGTAAGAACAACAGCCCACAAGTGAAGGACCAAGATAGGTCTAGGAATGGAAATGTTTTCTGGCGGCTGAGGTCACTAGAATCTCGAGTGACCTATTCCTTTTATAGTGTAATCAGTAACCAATGAGAAAACAGGGTAAAAATTAGGCTGAATTAGGGTTTGCACGAACTTGGATCGATCCAGGCAAGACTTGGATCGATCCAAATTGAATTGACCAAAAAACAGCATTCTGTAATAGTGTTTAACTCGAAACTGGATCGATCTAAACCAAAGCTTGGATCGATCCAGCTTGGCCAATTTACAATTTTTCAAACATAAAATATGAAGATGCAAACATGGGATTGATCCAGGTCAACCTTGGATCGATCCAAGCATTTCTAAACTCCCAATTTTCACAGGTGCAAAACATGGGATCGATCCAGATCAACCTTGGATCGATCCAGGTATTCATAAACCCTGATTTTTACAAGTTTGAACATGAATATAATGGAATCTAACCTCCTAGGTTCAATCCTTAGGTTACTAGGTCACTTACCATCCTAATCCATGAAGATATAGAATCATTTTGGCACAGCTTCACTTGTGATCATCAGTACACATCTATAAATGTACAATCCCAAACCAAGTTTTGAAACGAAACAAGCCAACACACAAACACTAAACCTAACAATCTCCCCCTTTGGCAGTTTCGTGACAAAACAAAAATATAAAACAAGAAAAACAGGAAAATGAATCTAAGAAACCTTGAAACAAGATTCACTCCCCCTCACTTGTACAATTGTATAAACAAAACTAAACAAAATCCAACCATGACTGAGGAATCATACATTTCACATCCATCTTGATCTGTTAAACATGCACACGCTTCACGAACAACCTTATGCAGCATAAAATGAACTGAATAGGTAAAGTAGCATTTTGACAAAACATATGTAATATATCAAGCGGAAATAATGCTACAAACATCCATAAAACACCAATTGTATTGATAATCAGAGAAAGTTCAACATTTAGTTCAATTTAACATTCAGTTCATTACAACAGATCTTTTCAATAGATAACACAGTTAAGGTTACAACATATACATTCATTTCCCTTGATAAAACACCAAACAACCTTAAAAACTAAAAACCCTAAAAATAAGCTAAACAAAAGCCAACAAAAACCTCAAAAACTCTCCCCCTTTTTGTCACAAACAGACAAAGGGATCACAAGGCTGATGGATCAAAGCCAAGGCCACTATCATCAAGGTGAGGAGAAGACGGTGCAGTATACCCCGAGCCAGAAGGAATAGCTGAAGAACCACCGGCAGCATCAGAACGCTGACTGGTAAAGAGTGAAATGAGGTGGTCAATCTTCGCATCAGTGCGAGCCTGACTGATCTCCAAGGCAGCAATGTGCTGATGAAGACCAGCAATGGTCATGGGGTAAACAGGAGGAGCAGGTGGTGGAGCATCATCAGCAGTAGCAGCAGCAGGAGCATCCTCATCAGAATCACCTCCAGGAGTGGAGGTATGTCCTCGGCTGCGATTAATGCAAGCCAGATCAATAGGACCACGAGTGGGCTTCTCGGGCCTGTCAGATGGAGATGTCTTCACCCCTAACTTCTTACAAAATTCTGTAATCATGGCACCGTACGGTAAAGCCGTCTTGACCTCAGGAGCTCGAGCCACAAGGCGAATGGTACCCCAAATGAGTTTGGGAAAAATAATCACAGCACCATTCATGAAAGCATAGTATAAACGAGCCTTTGGGTACTCAAAGTGGACACGGCTACCCCCAGGAAACAAGTTTCACCACAAAATAATGTTCAAGGCACGAAATTCCTCCTTGAGATTCCCTTGAACAAACTTCTCATTCTTTAACCCAGCAGAGGTACAAAGAGAGTGGACAAGAAGGTCATCACTCACATTTGAATCATTGTCAAAAGAGAAGGAAGGAGAATTAGGAGGAGGTAGGGGCACATCCAAATAGTCAGCTATCATCTGTGGAGTCACAGTGATAGTTTTCCCTCTAACTCTAGACACAATTTCAAAGGTTTCGGTGTTCACAATGTGCACACCCATGTAAAAACTTTTGACAAGAGAAGGGATAAACAACTTGATATGTTCAAAGAAACGACCTAATTTATGAAATTGAATCATTTGGATGAAAAGAGTGTCAGTCATACCCTTGGGAATCACTTGACGCTCACAGATGACTGGACGCTTCTCAAAAATTTCTTCCTTGGTGAGCTTGGAGTGAGCAAATGAAGGTTCCTCATCCAGTGGGTCTTCGACATGGAGAGGATTTGGAAGATTGGCTTGCTCGTGAGGAGAGAGAGGAGCATTCTTCCTCTTCTTAGCAGTGGGGGCCTTGCCCTTCCCTTTGGAGGTTGAACCTCCATGTCGAGAGCCTTCACCACCCGTCATGGTGAAGATCACCACTTGAATCCACAAGAACCCGAGGCATAGCACGCAAATATCGAGCAACGAAGTACCCATAGTGGTAAAAATATGAATGGAATGAGGAAATACAGTGCGTACAGAAACAACAGAGGAGAGAGGGCTCAAAAAGATAGAGAAATAAAGAGGAAAGTGAACAGTTCACTTCGGAATTTTGCCCTAAATATTCAAAAATCTCGAAGTTGGATCGATCCAAGTGAGGCCTGGATCGATCCACTAAGCCTAAACACTAGACAAATGCAATGAAAAACCACTCTGGATCGATCCAAGTAGAAGCTGGATCGATCCAATTTGCAGAGACAGAATGCATGTTTTGAGCCAAATTGATTTAGATCGATCCAGGATAGGGCTGGATCGATCCAAGAACCTTCAATACAACATGAAGAAAAATGATATGCACTCTGGATCGATCCAGATCAGCAGTGGATCGATCCACTATGTGAAAAACACATTGAAATTAGCTGGATCACTGAAAGAAAACAAGATGAATGGACACTTGGATGCAAGAATAATTGAAATATGACAAACAGGAGGCATATCAAAACTAAATGTGAGCAGGGAACAAAACCTATTGACACATCATTGTTCACAAATTTGTAGACCAAGATCCAGATTGACAAGGGACTGAGAATTTAGGCTACAAACATGATAAAAAGCATGAATATGATAAGACAATGATTACCACCAACATGCAAAAAGGATATCATCACAAGATTGAAGATTGTAATATGAGAATCCAAAGTAGTGTGTGTGTGTGCAATGGATAGATCAATTCATAACCATGTATAAATTAGATGATGTAGACTCAAAATGATTTAAAAAATTATGCAATGATTGTAAATATAGAAGTCAAACCAAGTAGATAAGCACAACTAACTCCTCATCAAGATATCAAAAAGCTTAATAAGGAATCCCAGAGAATACAAATGAAGAACATGAAACAGGATAATCAAGTATTTTAGTGAGAACTTTTGAGCATAAGCATGACAGCTTTTCAAGATAGGATTTCTAGTCACAGAATTTGAAGAAGGATCAATTCTCCTCTTCAATATAGTTTGTTTTCAAGTCAATGGATTTGAAAGAAGATCAATTCTCTTCTTCAATTCATGAGAATATTTCCTTTTCATTTGAAATATGAGGCAAATTAAACCATGACCCAAACTTATTGGAAATGAAGGTATAGAGTGAGAAATCCCATAACCCAAGATGATGTGGATACTTGAAGAGAAGGTAGTAAAGTCTACTTATAGGTCAATCTATATCACAAATACATAGAATAATGATCATCCCATTTGACTCCAAACATCATGAAAATTATATCATAGAATCAACACAATCAAAACCAATAGTGCAAGAGATTTTCAGATTCAATCACATTGAACAATATACAATAAGGAGATGATATAAAGTGCACATGATAAAACCAAGATAAACTCATATTCAGTGTGATTATCAAGCATGTATCCTGCACTCCAGTAATTTCAATCAATCATACAAATCCCCAATGCTGTTCTCAAGTATTCAAATCTAACATTATCAAGAAGTTTTGTGAGAAGATCAGCAATTTGATTTGTAGATGATACAAATTGCATAGACAGCACTTTATTTTCAACCAAGTCTCTTATGAAATGATGTCTTATGTCAATATGTTTGGTTCTAGAATGCTGAACAGGATTTTTGGAAATATTGATTGCACTCTCATTGTCACAAAATACAACTAAACTTGAATCATTGACTCCATAATCACTCAGCATTTGTTTCATCCACAACAATTGTGCACAACATGCACCAGCAGCAATGTATTCAGCTTCAGCTGTTGACAAAGCAATGAAATTTTGTTTCTTACTGTGCCAAGAAACCAAGGAATTTCCAACATAAAAGCAACCTCCAGAGGTGCTTTTTCTGTCAGCCACATTTCCAGCCCAGTCGGCATCGGAATATGCAGCAAGATTAAGATTGGTATCCCTAGAATACCAGAGACCATAACCCTGTGTGCCACTTACATAGCGAATGATTCGCTTGACAGCATGAAGATGGGACTCTTTAGGATTGGACTGGAACCTAGCATAAACTCCAACACTATATGAAATGTCAGGTCTACTAGCTGTAAGGTAGAGCAAGCTACCTATCATGCTACGAAATAAAGTTTGACCTACATCCTTTCTCAATTTGAAGCTGCCTGCACAAAGCTTTGAAGCTTTCAAAACAATCAGATTTTTCTCTAAAAAATTTTACCCAAGAGAATCTAGAGAAATCATCAACCATCACAAAAATGTATCTCTTTCCTCCTAAACTTTCAGTTCTCATTGGACCCATGAGATCAACATGAACAAGTTCTAGAGGTCTAGAAGTATTAATACCACTTGTTTTCTTATGAGACACTCTAATTTGTTTGCCCTTTTGACATGGTCCACAAACACTTTCCTCAATTTTGTCAAACTTAGGAACTCCTCTAACAATTTCATTTTTTGACAATTTTGAGAGATCTTTGAAATTTATGTGACCAATACGTTGATGCCAAAGCTCAACATCATCAACTTTGGCTCTATTACACACGAGGGACTCATTTGGAACTATTCCATAACAATTGTCACTTGTTCTTTTTCCTTCAAGAACACACTTCCCATCTTTACCAAAGACACGACATGTAGCCTTGGTGAAGGTCACTGAAAAATTACTATCACAAAGATGACTAATGCTAATAAGATTAGCTTTAAGACCATCAACAAAAAGAACATTTTCTAGCTTAGGAAAGCCATGAGATTCAACAATCCCCTTATCTTGAATGTTTAATCTATTACCATCACCAAAAGTGGCAGTGCCTCCATTACACTCTTCTAGATGAACAAACAAGGACTTGTCACCTGTCATATGACGAGAGCATCCACTATCAAAATACCACTGTTTACTCTCCTTTGCCCTCAAGGCAGTGTGCACTACATTACATTTAAGACTCTCCTCTCTTACCCAAGCTTTATTCCCTGTCTTAACCTCATGCAACTTAGGAAGCTTTCTATTTGATCCCAAATCAACTTTTACCCTAGGAGCATTTCTTGGTCTAGACAACTCATGATTTTTGTGAAGGAGAAAACAATTTGGTCTAATGTGACCAACTTTTCCACAATGATGACAAGTAGGTGAGAATTGCCTAACTTGACCTCTATTCATCAACTTGAAACAATTTGGTCTTGAATGACCAATGACACCACAGTGATGACAAATCACTTTCTTTTGTGAGAAACTTTTCACTTGAGTTTTTCCTTTTCTAGGATTATTAGGTCTTATGTGTCCGGCAACACCACAAGAGTGACATGTGGGAATCTTCTTGAAGGAATTTGGATTGAAGTGAGTCCTCTTATGACTAGGTTGAGACAAAGTCTCATTTTCAAGAGATGACTTGGATGAAGGGACAAACTTGGTTCCTGAGGTTGATGGACCACTAGATGATCCAACATAGCCTAGTCCAGATTTATCACTAAAGGACTTCCCAATACTAAGAATGTGATCCAATTTTTTACTCCCATTGGACAATTTCAACAAAGTTTCATTTGCTAATTCCAATTCCTTTTCAAGATTTCTAACCTTCAAACACAAACAACTATTATTCTCAACCTCTGACTTGAGTCTTGATTCAAGACTCTTTACTTCTTTTTGATACTCACTCATTTTTGACACACAAGATTCATTATCTTGTTTCAAAAAAATAAGTTTATCATTCAAACCAAATTTTTCAGTTTTCACATCTTGTATGTGTAACACATGATTTTTTAGCTCTTCTTTGAGTATCTCAATTTCTCTCTCATCAGACTTGACTTTCAAGGCCAAAGACACATTTTTTTTTTTAAGTTGATATGCCTCTTCATAGAGGTTATCATAGGCCTTTTGAAGATCAGTGTCATCATCCTCTAGACTTTCAGACTCATCACTAGACACTCCTAGCAATAACTCTAAGTCATCTAAGTCCTTTTTGTTGGATGACACCTCATGAGTTTCCAAAGACACAACAAAAGCTTTCAACTCATTTTCCAAAGCAACATCAGACAATTGATTATCCAAACACATACAAGCACCAATAAGATCATCAAGTACAATGGAATTTATATCTTGACAGTTAGCAAACTCAACAACTTTCATAGAGAATTCAGAAGACAAGGATTTCAAAATTTTGTTAACAATTTTTGAATCATCCACCTTTTCTCCTAAGTCATTCAAGGAATTTACAATGTCACAGAGTTTTGTGTGGAATTCACAAAAACTTTCATGGTCACTCATCTTGATAACATCAAATTGATTCATTAGACTATTTAGTCTATGATTTTTCTCAAATATGCTTCCCTCATAAACAATCACAAGATGATCCCAAGCTTGTTTTGATGTTTCAAAATTTTCAATTAGCTTAAGATCATGATCATTTAGAGCCTCACATATAAGTTTGAAACTAATTTTATTCCAATTTTGAGATTCAATTTCATCCCTACTCCAATTTTCAAGAGGTTTCAAGATGAGTTCACCATCAGTGTTTAACTTGGGATGTGACCAACCCATTTCCACACTTCTCCACACATTAACATCAATGGATTTCAAAAAGATTTTCATTTTGATTTTCCAGTACATGAACTTAATGTTCTCCAACCTAGGGGGTTTTTGAACACAAGTGGATTCACACAAAGAATTTGTGGTCACAACAAAAGCAGTGAAATTACCCTCCTCATTTTCAGACTCATTCTCGTGAGAGGTATTATTCTCCTCATCACTATCACTCAAAGTAGCATTATGAGCTTTGTTTTGATTTCTCATCTTTTCAGGACATTCTGCAGCCCTATGACCAGGTTTGTGACAATTGAAACATTATTTTCCAGTTTTTGAATTCCTATTGTCAACTTTTGATGATGATGTCCCTTGACCTCTGTCAAACTTTTTATTTTGATTTGAAAAACCTTGTTTAGCTTTGAGATATTTTTTGTATTGTTTAACAAACAGTGCAAGTTCATCATCATTCACATCAAGAACATTTTCATGTGATTTAAGATCTTCCTTCATTGAAGATAGAGCAATACCTTTGTTTTTAGTTTTTGAATCTTTTAGATTCATTTCAAATGTTTGAATGGATCCAACCAATTCATCCACTCGAATTGAACCTATGTCTTTGCTCTCTTCAATAGCAGTGATTTTGGGTTGAAACCGATCAGGGAGAGATCTTAAAATCTTTTTGACAACTTGAAAATCAGGAATTCTTTCACCAAGATTAAAAGAGGAGCTAACAATATCACTCAATTTAGCATAAAACTCTGAAAATGTCTCATTTTCTTCCATGCAAATTCTTTCAAACTGAGAAGTGAGCATTTGAAGTTTTGAGTTCTTGACAAGGGTGGTACCTTCATGAGTTATTTTCAAAATATCCCATGCTTCCTTGGATGTTTCACACATCATGATTCTACGATATTCGCTAGCAGTTAAGGCATTGCAAATAGCATTCAGTCCTCTACTGTTCCAACTAGCTTTTTCTAATTCTTCATTTTCCCATAAGTCAGCGGGTTTAGGTATGGTATCCTCACCAACTTTCATAGTGGGAGGAGTCCAACCTCTCTCAACAGAAACCCATACCCTTTCATCTAGAGATTTCAAGAATATTCTCATCCTAGCCTTCCAATAGGCATAATTTGATCCATCAAACTTTGGTGGACGTGTGACAGAATTTCCTTCTTCCATGGAAGAGTGAAATTATGATCTAGAGACCCTATCACCTAGGTGTAAGCCTATTTCAGTGATTCTAGCTCTGATACCAATTGATAAAACTTAATCCCTACTAGATCACAAGAATTTCACCACTTTTAAATTCAAGCAACAAGTATGAGATAAATCAGCCACACTCAAGAAACATGGTTTGAGTTGAATGTAAATATCAAGTAACATGTAGATCAAAGATCACAGAATGATTTAACTATCAAGAGGGATCCATGAACACAAGAATCATTCCATCCTTCTTGATAGCTTGAAATCACATCAACAAATAATGAACGAACACACGATATACGTGGAAACCCTTTCGGGAGAAAACCACGGGAGAACAAGAGCAATCCACTATGAAAGAAGAGTTACAGAGATTATACCATACACTCTAACTCACCAACCCATGGCCTAATGTACTGAGATCTCCTCAACTCAGTCCATTGAGTCCTCCTTCTTCAAAGCTTGCTCATCAACTACACAAGTAGTCTCACTCTTGATGTTTTCCTCCAAGAGCCATGAGAATGATCCTATCTCCACAGATGATTCTCACAATATGTATGTAAATGTGGTTTCCAAGGTTTCTAATCTATTCTAAGAAAAGTCCATGATCAAATGATGAATATTCAAGCTCAATCTCAATTTAGAAAGTAAGAACAACAGCCCACAAGTGAAGAACCAAGATAGGTCTAGGAATGAAAATGTTTTCTGGCGGCTGAGGTCACTAGAATCTCGAGTGACCTATTCCTTTTATAGTGTGATCAGTAACCAATGAGAAAACAGGTAAAAATTAGGCTAAATTAGGGTTTGCACGAACTTGGATCGATCCAGGCAAGACTTGGATCGATCCAAATTGAATTGGCAAAAAAAAAAACAGCATTCTGTAATAGTGTTTAACTCGAAACTGGATCGATCCAGCCAAAGCTTGGATCGATCCAGCTTGGCCAATTTACAATTTTTCAAATATGAAATATGAAGATGCAAACATGGGATCGATCCAGGTCAACCTTGGATCGATCCAAGCATTCCTAAACTCCCAATTTTTCACAGGTGCAAAACATAGGATCGATCCAGATCAACCTTGGATCGATCCATGTATTCATAAATCCTGATTTTTACAAGTTTGAACATGAATATAATGGAATCTAACCTCCTAGGTTCAATCCTTAGGTTACTAGGTCACTTACCATCCTAATCCATGAAGATATAGAATCATTTTGGCACAGCTTCACTTGTGATCATCAGTACACATCTATAAATGTACAATCCCAAACCAAGTTTTGAAACGAAACAAGCCAACACATAAACACTAAACCTAACAATATGCATAATATAGGTTAGGAATGCATGTTTAGAAGTAATGTTTGGATGTCTAGAAGTAGTATAAATCGAGTCTTGCATATAGGGATTTAGTCTTGCATTATTAGTTTTCTGTTTTGAGTCATATTATAAGTTTAAATTGTTTAAATGTTCTTGCATGATGAATATGGCTTTCTTCCTAATTGAAAAGCATGATGATTGCTATATGATTGTTGTGGGCATGTTTAGGATTTATTTCATGTCTAGAATGCATGTTAGGAATTGGTTTTATTCTTATGATTTTTTGTCTTTTTTTTTTTTTTTTTTTTTAAGATGGGAATGCATATTAAACATGTAGTTTGAGTCTTTATCAAGTTAGGATGTTAGAAGCAGAGTTATGCATTGTTCTTTCATAAATAGCATTATTATTATTCTTAATTACTAAGGTTTATCACATAGAATGCTTAAGTATGGATTGATATATGAATTGTGTTCGAGGGAGCATGCTACGGTAAGTCTCCCCTTGTGATAAGTGTTATTAATTTAAGCATGATTATGATGTGATTTCTTGATTGTTTGCATAGTGTTTTAGCATGTTCTTTTAGTATGCATATTAGGTTGTATATTAGGCATTCTCACCTTTTTTATTTGTTAATTTTCATGGACTTTAGTTCATTTTAAAAGGTATATTCAAATCTGTCCAGAAATTGAAAATACCTTTAAAGTGTATTAAGAGTCATTTTTAGGATCCAAATCAATTTAGAAACATGCTTAGGTTCACGTAGAATCATTAGATTGCATTTAAGGCATTTTTCATACATCTTAGTTAATTGTTTTATCGCATTTTTTATGCATTTTTCATAATTTCTAGCATACTTTATTTTTAGTATTTTTAGATTGTTTAGACTAATTTAGGTTGTAATTAGAGACTTTAAGTTAGGGGAGCCACTTGGCTCCACCTAGGAACTTTCTTTGTTGTAAGAATTACATTAAACTAGAGATTCTAGCTTGTTTAGGAGTCTATCTTCGAGGAAATTTCTCAGTGAAATTAGAATTTAAGAGTTTGTTTTGGGATGAAACTCCCAATTTGGATGTTGCAGTATTTTAAATAGAAATAAACTCTCGAAGATAGAGTCTTGGATGAGGTAGAATGCCTTTAATGGTGTAGTTCATTACAATAGGAGAGTCCTAGGTATTCGAACTACGATAGACTTTGATCTCTATCAGGACACTGGTAAAGTAAGTAGGCAGCCAATAGGGCGCAAGTCCAATCTTAGGTTGACTGTAAGTCTCCTAAGGTCTTTAGGATTATGTTTGCTTTTTCTTATTATCTATTATTATTATTATATTATTATTTCTATTTTTTTGTGGTTGATTAGATAATTAGGATTTTTGTGAGAAGATTTTGATAAAGCCCAAAAGTAATTAGGAGACCTTTAATTGGGGTGAGATATGTGCCTACAGGATGCGTTCTGGAACCTTCCTATCTCATAACCTAGCCCCCGGATCCAACTTTGATTCGAAGAATGTGCTTTTTCCAAATATGGAGTCATTGTTTTATTGAAAATAAAACTCTTTTTTATGGTTTCCTTATTCCTTAAAAAATAAGGTGGCGGCTCCCATTTTTTTATCAAACTTGTCTCCCTTTTTCAAAAACCCAATCTAAGTGGACTCCCACGATAGAGAAGGATGATCGGGATTGGATGATCTTGAGTGGATAATAGAGAAGGATAAACGAGTAGATAAAAAGAAGGATAAATAGAGAAGAATATTGAATTATCTACAATCCACAATGATAGTGAATTCCAAAACCAACAAAAAGCGAGAAGCGAGGTTTGGGTGGTTCACAGGCATATAGGCTATACAATCCAGTTACTCAGAAGATAATAATCAGTAGTAATGTTGTATTTGATTAAGACAGCAGCTGGGACTGGAGCAGTACAGGAAATAAATCAATTTTAGTTGATTTAAATGCTAATGATGAAAGCAGGACTGATCAGGAAGCGCAATCCCCCAAAGATATCTTGTCATATATTCCAGAAAATAAACCAATTAAACCTCAATAATCAAGCTCAGATGATCAATGGCTAAGGAAACCACCTTTCTGGATGACAGACTATGTAAGTGGGGATGAATTATATGATGATGATACTATTGCCTGTTAGCCTTATGGCTTCAATCCAAATTGATAAAATGTTTTATCCATATTTGTTGAATGATTTTGATGATAACAAACATTATACTATGGATATCTTTTATTGTGCTAAATATTTTGTTGAATATCTTGACATTATCAAGTGGATATCTTGTTGAATAAATTGATGATAATACACATTATCCTTGTGATTCTTATGCTTTCAATATAGTATATATATTTGTAAGAACGGGATTCAAGTCATCAATGAGAAGATTCAACAATCATAAAGCTCAAACACTAAAGCAACACTTATGTGAATATGTCGCATATTCACTTAAGACAATGAAGCGAGCCACGACATTAATGAAAGTTCAAAGATCGCCAACCACAAAGAATTGAAGAATTAAATCTTGAAATCGTTTATTTATTCTTGTGTGTGAGTGATTAGGACTTAATTGTATAAATCTCTCAAATAGATTGAACTTTATTTAGCTTAAAAGACCTTAACCTTAAAGACCTTAGCTTGGACTTATTTGGAAAATATAATTTGGTCAAAACTAGGTTAAAATCATAATGGGCTATTTTGAACTCAAAAAACTAGCTAGGTTTTATAAAAATTGATTTTCTACCTTACCTTGTCGACTAAGTCTCTTTATCTAGTCGACTAAAGCAGTGGCAGTAAGTAAGTTTTCACAAAAACTTAAAGTAGTCGACTAAGTTCCTTGTATAATCGACTAATCGTGCCCAGGTTTTAAAAGATAAAGTTTTTAACTGATTTAGTCGACTACCCTTGTAGTCTAGTAGACTAATCGACTCCGAAAAGTTTTAAAATGGTATTTTAAATGTTCTAGTTGACTAACCTCTTTTGTCCAGTCGACTAAGGAAGCTCTGCAACTTATAACGGCTATTTTTGACAAACCCAAATGGCTATATTTTTTTACCCTAACGGCCATATTCTTTCATGAGCTTATAAATATTCATTGTATGAGTCTTGAATCAGTAGATCAATATAGTAGAACACACTCATACAAAAATCAACTTGTTTACATCAATCTTCTGTGATCTAGTCAAAGAATCATCACTCTCTTGAGCAAAATCAGTTTTAATCTTTGAGATATATTAGTGTGAGCTTTCAACTGTACTTCATCTACTCTTAAGGAGTTATTCATTGTACACAAATATTATTGTATCTCTTGTGAGCTAAGGGTTGGGTTGTAACCCATGAGAAGCTTGGATTTTGTTGGTCAAAGTTAAGTTTGTGAGAAGTGTTTTGGTAGCACTGGTTTAATCTTCGCCGGAACTAAGACTGAAGTCTCATGGAGAACATTGGTTTAATCTTCGCCGGAAATAAGATTGAAGTCTCGTTGAGAGCACTGGTGTAATCTCTACCGAAAGTGAGATTGAGTGTAAAGGTTTCTCCACCTTGAAGGAGTGATCCATAGTGGATTAAGGAATCCCTGAGCTTGGTGCTTAAGGCGTGGACGTATGCGGAGTCCGAACTACGTTAAATCACTGAGTTTGATTTCTCTATCTTTTTTTTTCATTTCCAATTAATTGTTTATATATTTGTGCTTCTGATGAAATTAATTGGACCATAATTTTATTTGGTAATATTTGCTCAAAGTTTGCCAAAACCCTATTCACCCCCTCTAGGGTTATGTAACTTGGGATAACAACTGGTATCAGAGCAGGTGCTCTATATTTTATTATCTTTTTGAGCTAAAGATATTTGCAAACTTGATTATTTATTATGGATTTTGAAATGATTTTTGTTTTGTGAACATATTCGTGATTTTGGTGAATATACTTCTCCTCAATGTGTAAATGATTTTGATGATGATGATTTCGACGATGATTTATCTTATGAGCAACTTCAATCTTTATGTGAAGAACTTTACAAGAAAAATAATGCTTTAAACAAATCTCACAAACTTTTGAAGAATGACTTGTCATCCATTTCAAAAAAAAAAAAGATGACACTTCAAGTGTTAAATTTAACTTTAATAAAAAAGATTGAGGATTTGAGAAACACTCCTTCTACATCAATTTCATCAAGTTATTTTGAAGAATTGAAAAATGAAAATACTATTTTTGAAAAGTAAAATTGAGAGTCTTGAACAAAATTTGAAATTTTGTAAAAATGAAAAGATTTCTTTGGCAAAAGAAAGAGACTCTTTGAAAAAGAAAAAATGTATTTCAAACATTGCTCATGTTTCAAAACTTAAAGAGATACCTTTTGTTATTAACTCAAGACCCAAGAGTATTCCTACTTGTCACAATTATGGTGGTAAGGGACACATTCGTCCCAAATGCCCAAAACCTTATGTCAAGACTTTTGAAGATAAAAGTCAAAAATATGGCTTGAAGAACATACCTAGGAAAATTGTGCATAAACCTATACATATTGATCATTCTCCTAGATTTATTCACACTTCCATCATTGTGGTAAAAAGGGTCATATTAGACCTAAATGCCTTCACCTCTTGAGAGATTATAGAAGAACTCCATGTGATTATGGATCTTATGATAGTTATTGGTATAAAAAAAGGTTTAAGTCATCTGAGGTTGTCATGGAGCAACCAAAGGTGAAAACTATTTGGGTAAGGAATGACGATACAATCCCACATAGTATTCGATTCCCTTAGTCCGAAATGACTATAAACTACTCCAAGTCCGAAATGACATTAAACTACCATGTTAATGATTTTTGCTTATTGATATCTCCTATTTACTCTTGTATAATCTCTTATTACAATATTTTGAGCATATACTTGTTTATGATGACTATTATTTTTACATATGACACTTTGGAAGAGAAATGTTTGTGTGCATAGATAAAGGAGAAACTTGCCTTTGTGTAGCAAAGAGATGATGAAGTCATGCATTCAAAATATTGATGATAGAAGATATTCATGAGTGATGAAAATCTCTAGTCAAGGAATCCACCATCCTCTTCAAAGATGAAGGAAATGTAATCAACATTGGTTGGTAATTTGTAAGAATTTATTTTAAATTCTTGTTTATAACTCCTTTTATGTCATGCATTCATTGTTGAATCGTATGCTTGAAAATTGTTGGTTTTGATTACATAAAGAAGGAGAATCTTTAAGCATTGTCTTAGGAGCAATAACATTCTGCACATCTTTGTTTATGTAAAAAATTCTCTTAGTTTATTGCTCAAAATGATATTTGGATGATTCCTATTGACATACATTTGTCTTAGCATGATGATTGGAAGCAAATGACATAAATGTATTGTTTGTCTCTTAAAATGATGTATTGATGATATACATTTGCCTAATATCTTGCTTTGTATGAATAAATGAATTTTGAAGCAAAATTTTTGAAAACAAAGGATTTCTACAAAACCTAATCGACTAACAATGTCTTATCCAGAAGACTAATAATAGAAGTTTTCAAAACCAAAAATGTCGAACTCGATTAGTCGACTAAGTATATTGTTATAGTCGACTAAATGAACTATAAAAATATGTTTAGCTACTGTCTCTCTTTCAGACGACTAAACTATTGAACTAGTTGACTAACCACCGTACTAGTTGACGAACTCACTGGTCTAGCCAAATATTGCACAGTGGCTCTGTTTTTTTTTTTTTTTTTTTTTTTTTAGTTTCAGTCCGCAATTTTTTTGGTTAAATCTTCTCGATTTTTTTCTTAGGACTTCTCTCAAAAACACTTTCAAAACCTAACCCTAAGATTCTAAAACTTTCAAATCTTGTTTCAAACCATCCATAGTTCTTAATCTCATGGTTTAACTTACTTTGAACTTGGATATTGTTTTGAGATTGTCAACTTGTTAGTTCGACCTTTGAACTTGGTTCATTATGGTAAGATAATTATTTGCCTTAACTTAACATGCTAATTTGATATTAGTACATTGGTATTCTTACATTGGATATTTGTGCTCAATATTAATCTTTATGCATTTATGCTCATATCCTATATAATTTTCATGAAATGATGCTTTGCACATGTTTTCAGACTTGTTTCAACTACTTGTACTTATATATATGCCATATGGATACAATTGACAGGATTATGAGGAGATTAGCTATGAAAATAGCTTTGTTATTCCGTTGTGCCACTCATAGTGATACTTTTGATATCTTGAAATTCGTTTATGATGAATGACATATGATATCTTGAATTGTTAACTTAGTTTATCTTGTTATATGTCATATTATAACTTCCTTTAAACTTGAATATTGTTAGGAATTATTTTTGGAAGTTTGATGAGATATCTCTTAGCTTGGTTATTGTGTTAATAGGTATCCTTATTCGCAATTTGATTGAGATAAGTTAGACCTTGTTGAAAGCTTTTATTGGCATATGACTTTATGGTTTAACTTGCTTTAATTTTTGGATATCATCTTGAGAAAGCTAAACTCGTCATAGATTTGCTTAAATTTGACATGCTATCTTCCCGTCTATTTGAGCCTATCTATGATATATCATTGGTATAAATTTTTACCATCCTTGTTGGTGGTTAATCTTGGCTCTTTATACTAAATTTAAGGGGAGCTTATGCTCTTTAAATTGGTATATTTGCCCTCTAAATTGGTATCTCTTTGTTGAAAACAGAGGATGACTCATTTGTTTACATTCTTATGCCAAAGGGGTATGTTATATATATGATTCATAATGTTCTCTTACTCTCTCTATTTTAAATGGTCTTTATCTCTGTTTTATTGCTTTTTTTGGCATCTTTTTGTTAATGCCAAAGGGGGAGAAGATATATGTATATGCATAGTATTGTTAAAATATGCAAAATGAAATGAATATGTATGGTGATGCTTAAATGGGATATGCATATGTTTTGGAATATGCATATACTTAAATGTTTATTACGAGCCCTTTGCATCATATATGAATTTGTTACCTAAAATATGCACATGCTTCAAAATGGGAATAATTGGTATCTTTTGATATCTTTTTAAACGTGCATATTGTTAGGGGGAGCTACAAATCCTTATTGATTCTTATGTGCACATTTTACTCAATGTTTGTCATCAACAAAAATGGAGAGATTGTTAGCCTTATGGATTCAATCCAAATTGATAAAATGTTTTATCCATATTTGTTGAATGATTTTGGTGATAACAAACATTGTACTATGGATATCTTATATTGTGCTAAATATTTTTGTTGAATATCTTGACATTATCAAGTGGATATCTTGTTGAATAAATTGATGATAGTATACATTATCCTTGTGATTCTTATGCTTTCAAGTTTCAATATAGTGTATATATTTGTAAGAATGGGATTCAAGTCATTAATGAGAAGATTCAACAATCATGAAGCTCAAACGCTAAAGCAACACTTATGTGAATATGTCGCATATTCACTTAAGACAATGAAGCGAGCCACGACATTAATGAAAGTTCAAAGATCGCGAACCACAAAGAATTGAAGAATCAAATCTTGAAATCGTTTATTTATTCGTGTGTGTGAGTGATTAGGACTTAATTGTATAAATCTCTCAAATAGATTGAACTTTATTTGGCTTAAAAGACCTTAACCTTAAAGACCATAGTTTGGACTTATTTGGAAAATATATTTTGGTCAAAACTAAGTTAAAATCATAATAGGCTATTTTGAACTCAAAAGACTAGATAGGTTTTATGAAAATTGATTTTCTACATTGCCTAGTCGACTAAGTCTCTTTATCTAGACGACTAAAGCAGTGGCAGTAAGTAAGTTTTCACAAAAACTTAAAGTAGTCGACTAAGTTCTTGTCTAGTCGACTAATCGTGCCCAGATTTTAACAGATAAAGTTTTTAACTGATATAGTTGACTACCCTTGTAGTCTAGTCGACTAATCGACTCCGAAAAGTTTTTCAAAGAGTATTTTAAATGTTCTAGTCGACTAACCTCTTTTGTCCAGTCAACTAAGGAAGCTCTGTAACTTATAACGGCTAGTTTTGACAAACCCAAACATCTATATTTTTTTCCCTAACAGCCATATTCTTTCATGAGCTTATAAATACTCATTGTATGAGTCTTGAATCAGTAGATCAACACAGTAGAACACAATCATACTCAAATCAACTTGTTTACATCAATCTTGTGTGATCTAGTCAAAGAATCGTTACTCTCTTGAGCCAAATCAGTTTTAATCTTTGAGAGATATTAGTGTGAGCATTCAATTGTACTTCATCTACTCTTAAAGAGTTGTTCATTGTACACAAATCTTAATCTTATCTCTTGTGAGCTAAGGGTTGGGTTGTAACCCTTGAGAAGCTTGGATTTTGTTGGTCCAAGTTAAGCTTGTGAGAAGTGCTTTGGTAGCACTGGTTTAATCTTCGCCAAAAGTAAGATTGAAGTCTCGTGGAGTGCATTGGTCTAATCTTCGCCGGAAGTAAGATTGAAGTCTCGTTGAGAGCAGTGGTGTAATCTCTACCGGAAGTGAGAATGCGTGTAAAGGTTTCTCCAAACCACCTTGAAGGAGTGATCCACAGTGGATTGAGGAATCCTTGAGCTTGGTGCTTAAGGCGTAGACGTAGGCGGAGTCCGAACCACGTTAAATCACTGTGTTTGATTTCTCTATCTCTCTTTTTCTTTTTCAAATAATTGTTTATATATTTGTGTTTCTGTTGAAATTAATTTGACCATAATTTTATTTGGTAATATTTTCTCAAAGTTTGCCAAAACCCTATTCATCACCCCCTCTAGTGTTATATAACTTGGGACAACATTGCCCATCTTGTTTTGTTTGCAGACAGTGATACCATAACCTTTAATGATGCTGTCAAAAATATAAAGCGGAAGAAAGCCACTGATGCAGAAATAGAAACCATTGAGAAGAATGACACTTGGGAGTTGACTAATCTTCGAGAATGACACAAAACTATCGGAGGAAAATGGATCTATAAAACAAAGTTTAATGAGAATGGTGAAGTTGATAAATACAAAGCTTGGCTGGTGGCTAAGTGATACACACAAGAGTATGGAGTTGATTATTCAGAAGTTTTTGTTCTTGTTGTAAGGCATGACACCATTCGATTGGTGGTATCTTTGGCAACACAAAATTCATGGCCCATTTACCAACTTGACATAAAATCAACTTTTTTACATATGGTGAGTTGCATGAGCAAGTTTTTATTGATCAACCTCCAGGTTATGAAAAAAAGTTTACAAACTAAAAAAGACTCTATATGGACTAAAACAAGCACCCCGAGCTTGGTACAATCGTATAGATGTTTACTTCTCAAAGGCAGGCTTCCAAAAGTGTCCTCCTGAACATACTTTGTTTATGAAATCTGGAGAGGGAGGTAAGCTTTTGATTGTTTGTCTGTATGTAGATGATTTGATATTTATAGGAAATGATCAAACTACGTTTGTTGAGTTTAAAAGATCTATGATTGATGAGTTTGATATGACTGATCTAGGAAATATGCGTTACTTTCTTGGTATTGAAGTAGTACAATCATCTGCTGGAATTTTCATTAGAGAAAAGAAGTATGCTCAGGAAGTTTTGGAAAGTTTTCGAATGCCATATTGCAATCCAGTTAAGAATCCAATTGTTCCATGTGTTAAACTTACAAAAGATGGTAGAGGAGTGAGAGTTGATAGCACTCATTATAAGCAAATAGTTGGAAGTCTAATGTATTTATCAGCCACTCGACCAGACATGATGTATGTGGTCAATCTCATCAACAAGTTCATGGAGGCTCCAACTGAACTTCATCTTCAGACTGCAAAAAGGGTGCTTCGATACTTGAAAGGTACTGCTACTTATGGTTTGTTTTACAAGAAGAGTGAGAGTGAGCAGTTAGTTGGATTCAGTGATAGTGATTATGCTGGGGTCTTGGAAGATGGAAAGAGTACATCAGGCCATGTTTTTTTATTAAGCTCAAGAGCTGTTTAGGGTCCTCAAAGAAACAGCAGGTTGTCACTTTGTCCACTACTGAAGCTAAGTTCATAGCGGCTGCCATCGTGTGCTTGCCAAGCTGTTTGGTTAAGAAGAATACTCGAAGAGTTACATTGCTATCAGGAAGGGCCTACTTTGATTTACTGTGATAATAGTTCAACAATTAAACTCTCAAAAAATCCAGTATTGCATGGAAAGAGCAAACACATAGATGTCAGGTTTCATTTTCTTCGTGATCTTACAATAGAAGGAGTTGTTGAGCTAGTTCCTTGTTAAAGTCAAGATCAAATTGTAGATATATTAACCAAGCCACTGAAGCTGGAAGCCTTTGTGAAGCTGCGTGGTTTACTTGGAGTTTGTTCAGATTCTTCTGTAGACTGATTGCTTGAATAGAAAACTGTTTAAGAGAGGGTGTTAGATATTTAACCGTTAGTTTGTTAATAATCCCTATTTATTAGGGAATTTGACATTTTTCTTAGGAATCCCATTAGCCTAGGATTGTTAGACGTGGAATTTCTTGTTGCTATTTTTCTGTTCAATTTGTTTCTTGTAAGGCTATTTAAGCTAGACCTTAGTGTCATTGAATAACAAGTATTTTTTCTCAATCATTTGTTTTTTAAAGCTTTTGAAAGTTCTGATTCATAACAAGGCAACCTCCCTCTCCCTCTATTCCTCGATTCTTTTTCCTCTATCACTCTCATCTTTCTCATTTTGGAAAGAGAAGCCATTGTCATCCCTCTCATCTCTTTTGTTGTGGCAAGGGAAGCCATTTATAGGTGAGGAAGAAACACAAGAAAAAATCTTGCAAATAGCTTGATTGGTGGGCAATAAAGCAATATGAGAGCAGATGTAGAAATTCATGTGATAATTATCGAAGAGACTCAATAATAGTTGAAATCGACACCTACTCAGCTCCCAATTTCAGAAGATCACACTACCAAAATCACCACTCCTAACAACAAAAACCTAGTTCAAATTCTGTTGCTAGTTCATCATCTCCTCTCCATAGAGCTTACTAAAATCATTGTCTAAACTCACCCATCACACCAACACCGATCAAAGCTAATCCCATGCAAGTGCATTCTGCTAGCCCTCGTTGCCTAAGAAAAGAGAGAAATTACTCCCTCCGTCTCATAAAAATAGGCCTCTTCCAAAAAACACGCATATTAAGAAAACTCATTAATGCATTGATTTGTGATCTTTTTTACCTTTTATTTCCAAAACTATCCTTTTTCTACAATTGCTTTTGGTGTCGTGTCAAGGCATTCTTGGAATAATAAAGGGTAATATGAGAAAGTTAAGAGAAATATAATTTGACTTTTCAAAATGAACTATCATTTTAGGACAACCAAAAAAGGAAAAAATGCCTATCTTTGAAGGATGGAGGGAGTATTATTCAATTGCTCAGACCCCCAATTACATGGCTGCCACAGCATCAGCCATTGGACGGGCTCGGTCACTAAGTGCACCAAAACAAAGGCCTTCAACGCCAGAAAGCGGAAAAAACTCATGGGATGGTGGTGGTTACGTTTGGTTTGGCTGCTGAGCACACACCGTGCGACTCAGCAAAACGCCATCATTTTGGGTGACCAAACCAAGCCTCTAATTTTTTACTTAGTCTTTTGGCCAATTTAAAATGGGTATTTTGAAAAATCGATCGTTGAATTGAATATTCTTCCTATGTATGACAGGCATGCCAAAAATCACAGTGATCTGACGGTCGGTTTCTGAAATACAATCTGTTAATATGAAATACAGACTATTAAGCTTTTTCACAATCTCTATTTCTAAAACCGACCGTTAGATCACTATGATTTTTGGCATGCCTGTCATACATAAGAAGAATATTCAATCCAACAGTCAGTTTTTCAAATTACCCATTTTACATTGGCCAAAAGGCCAACTAAAAAATTAAAGGCTTGGTTTGGCCACCCAAAATGGTGGCATTTTGCTTAGCTGCACGGTGCATGCTCAGCAACTAAATCAAGCCCGCGGTGGCTTCCCTTGCTGGAATGAAAGAGATGAGAGGGAGAGAGGAGAAAGAGGTAGGTTGCATTGCCGTGAGAACCCGGTTGTGGAAATTTTGGCTTGGGAAATATCTCAACTATTTACAGAATCTAACAAGTGTTTTCCTAAAATGACCCTCTTAGAAAATAAATTTTTGGAAATGACCTCCTTGAGAAAATATTTAAGGATGTGACCATGTTGACCGAGTCGATGTACAAGTGGCATCATGCTAGGTATAAAACGCTATTTTAAACAACATTTTTGTGAAGTCTCAAAACTGGCTGTTCGTAACAACATATTTAGTGGAATTTGATCAATTTGTAATTATTTGAACTTCTTTTCTCAATTTAACTATCTTCTCGTAATTTTTACTCTGTCTTTATTTCTCTTTCAAGTTGCTTGTGATCGTTTGTGATTTGGACTCTGTTTGTGAAGGAGAGGAATCTGTGAAAGGAGACTATAAGACAAACAAACATATAATAGTGGGAATGGTGATTTGGACTTTGTGATTGTTTGTGATTTGGACTCTGTTTCTTTAATTTTTGGATGAGTTTGAATTATTCGGATTTTTTTTAACAAAAATTATTCTTAAAGTTACGTGAATGGTGTTTAAGGCCTATTTCTGTGAATTTTATCCTCTTCCAAATTCCATGCATCTTTCTTACACTCCCAAACTCTTTTTATTTTATTTGTATTTATTGGAAAATAATGTGATTGTGTATTCCCATACATCTCAGCGTGTATCTCTTACAATCTAGGTGTAATAAATGTGTGTGTGTATCTATATATATATATATATATATATATATATAT
>JAESVK010001095.1:96876-123267 GCA_017140935.1 Hamamelis virginiana
AAACCTTTCCAAAACACTACATATTGATCTAACCTCTGCACCTAAACAGCTACATTATGACACCCAATGCACCCACCTTGCCCTAGTCTTACCAATGAATTCAATGCTTGGCCCAAGCACACAACAGGGATGTATAACTCTATACTATACATGGCAATGGAAATTTTAGAAAAATATATATAATATTTTAAATGCTCACAGCTGATTTAATTGGAGATTCAATTAATTTAATGAATGATGCACAAATTTTGACTATTAAAATTATAAATACTATTGCAAGAGTAAGAAAATAAAGCTCTAAATATAAACCCTAAATATAAAGGGAAAGCCCTAAATATAAAGACCATGTACATTGGCCGAAGGCATAAGGACACAAGAGAGAGAGAGAGATAGGCAGACAGAGAGAGAAATCCCTAAATATAAAGGGAAAAAACGGACAATAAAATGGAGTAATATGCTCGTACCTTTCAGATGGACTCCGATGAACCCTTCCCGCGGTTGATGGACGCCGATGAACCCTTCCCCCGTTCAGATGGCCGGTGGATGGAGTAATATGCTCGTACCGTTCATAAATGATGGATGAACCCTCCGAACGGTGAATGGAGTGCTGTCGATGAACACTTCCCGCTTGTGAATGGAGTGATGAGAGGGAAGAAAGAGACAGGGAAAATGCTAGGCTCGATCGATGAGTAGAAATGAAAGAGGGAAGCAGGCCAAGATGTTTCCCGCGTGAGCCAAAGTGAATGAGGCAAGCAGGAGATAGAGAGGGAAGAGAGAGAGGGAAAAAGAAAGGGGGAAAATGGTTCCCACGTGAGATAGAGCAGTGTTTGGGACGGAAATTTTTTCTTTATATCCTTTTGGGACGGTTGTTAGCCAAAATGGGGTCACAATTGATTTTTAATTTATTAAAAAAATCCAAACTAATTTTTGGGACGGTTGCTAGGCCTAAATTTTTGGGGGGATTTTGAAAGGGAAATTTCCGTCCCTATTTGGAGACAAATTTCAATCCGTCCCTAATTTAATCTCAATTGCTCACTTTTTTTGTAGTGGTTTATCCAAAATGTCCTAAAGAGATTTTCTCTTTCTTTCTTTTAATTCAAATGGCACACTATATATAATTTATCCAAATAAAATGACACTATTAATTTATGTAATTAGTATGATTCAAATTAGAATTAAAATACCTTATTTGCATCCACTGTTCCACTTTGTGACCTCTATTGTACTTGTTCAAAAAAGCCACAAAATTTATTCACCACTTTTTGAATCAAACTCCAATGATGAGATAAGAAATATTGGTTCGATTTGCTTGAACGCCCAATTGGGATAAAAATAAAAAAGAGAGTGAACATGCTCCCAAAATACCGGCATTGGTTGATGTATGCATGTTTCTGGATATTGGGAGATGGCCAACCAACACTTACAAAGAGCTTCATCATCCATTATACTAAACGATTTACCACGGTCACGATTAGTTTCAAGAATAATTTCAACACCGTGAAATTCCTCTAAACTTGGAGAATCTACAATATTTCATCATTATTATCCATTGATTGAATAATAACATGAATAAAAAAAGAAAAAAGAAATTGTGGAGAATGGAGAGTGTAAAATTTAAGAGAGGATGAAATTGTGGAGAATACAGTGGGTGAAACTGATTTGTGGTGAAGCATTTTTATAGGGGTAAAAAAAAAAAAACATTGGAACAGTTCTACAATTTACCGTTCTGTGTGTGCTCTGTACCTAGCCCCCAAACACGGCCTAAACCTAAGCCTACATGGAAAAAACTGTTAACCCTAAGGTCCTTGACCTTATTTTGATGATAACTAAACCATACCTCTCTTCTAACAAGTGGTTGAGTGTCGTGTCTCCATAGTTTCCTTTTAAAGCTCTCATCAACATTCATCAAGCAATTCAAGTGCTCATTGTTCAAATCAAACCTCTCATGGTGATCTAAACTTCAAGTGACAAAGCAATTCAAAGAAGTTCAACCCTTGAAGACCAACTTGAAGACTTGCTCAAGCTCATGAAGGCCAATTGAAGTCAAGTTGATCTACAAGTATTTAGGAACTCTTTGTAAGACTTCTCTCATAGTCAATTATGTAAAGCTCAAGAGAAAATCTTTTACATCTCATTGTGCATTAGCATTCATGCTTGAAAATGCTTTCAAAATTGGCTAAAAATGTTTTGGAACACTTAGTTAACTTGTCAAAGTGTTTGGTATAGATTTTGACTTAGAAATTTCCAATTATTGACTTTGCAACTTCCTTAGTCGACTAACCATTTAGTCTTAGTCGACTAATCGAAGTCCTGAGGCTATGGTTTGTGAAATTCTAAGTTAGTCGACTAATCACCCTTGACTAGTCGACTAATGAAAGGTCAGAAGCCATGTTTTTTGTTGCAAAGTTACTAGTCGACTAATGATGGCTGACTAGTTGACTAATCGATCCCGGAGAAATTTTCAACTTGAGGTTTTAAGTTGGTAGTCGACTAACACCCTTTGTCCTAGTCGACTAACAAACCCAGATTTTGATCGAACAATTTTTTAACTAGCTAGTCGACTAATACCCTTGTACTAGTCGACTAACCGAGCCCGGGAATGAAAAATCCTTTTGAAAAATCCTTGTTAGTCGACTAATAAGCTTGTCCTAGTCGATTAATGATTCTGCAACTTCAAAACGGCTCTTTCTTCTTATAGCCATTTGAGCATTAAATGATCCACCTCTCTAATCCGACTCTAAAGGTTTCAAATGGTCATTTGAGCTCTTGTTCTCTATATATTGAAGGTTGGCTCTCATTTATTGCTCACCTAGTTGATTAATCTCATTTGTCTCAACATCCATTACTCTCAAGTATTCAATATTTATACTTCTCTTTGACAAAACTCTTGTACTATATCTATTTGATCTTTTGAAAAGTTATTGTGCTATTGTATTCACTACAAATCAGCTTTGAGAAGCATTTATTGTATTACTTCTTTTTCAATCATCTTGTATTGTGGGATTGTAAGGGTTTTGTGAGAACTCTTGTGGGTGAGTTGTCTTCTACCTTGAAACAATGCAAGTGTAAAGGTTTCTCCACTTTGAAGGAGTTGCTTAGTGGATTAAACCTCTTGACAGAGTTCTTAAGGCGTGGATGTAGGCGGAGACCAAACCACGTTAAATCTTTGTGTTTGATCTTCTAACTCAATCTCTTTATTTCAAGTTATTTATTTGTTATTTGTTGTATTGAGTTGTTATTTAATCTTGCATTCTATCTATCCATATTCAAATTTACAAAAATTTTGTATCTCATCTTTGAAAATTTTTTATTTGCCTGTACTCTATTCACCCCCCTTCTAGAGTATATTTTGGGCCAACAAAACAAAAAGCTATTTCTCATCTAAAAGCAGCCACAAGTTAGGTTCTTTCTGCAAGCAAGTTATTAGTGCAGGTCGATAATTGCAGGAATTTTCCATTAAACAAATGTGAAAAATTACGGAAGGGGATGAAAGAATGTGACATACATGGTTTCGCAGCGGAAGTCATACGATAAAATTTTTGAAACAATAAATCCAATCATCACAAACAATCATGAATCGTTACAAGCATTGGATCATGAGTTTATGCATACAAGTATAAATATTTAAACACTTTAAATGAACTTACTTGGATTTCTTGTAGTAACTTTCATCGCGAGCTTCAAAGTGTATGAAGCCTCTGATGGTATCCACACGAACACAAAACCTTAAGAACCTTGCATTTGACAAGCTAGGAGAGGGGAGAGGAGAGCACGAAATTGAGAGATAGGATCCCACTATAGCTCAATCCCTAGGGTGTTTCTCACTCTTCTATTTTGTCTCTTCTCTTAATGATGAGTGGGTGGCTTAGTGCTAGCTTGTCCCATCACCTTGTATTTATAGAGAACCTCTAGGGTTTCCTTTTAATACTTTCTTATTTATAATTTAGCTCCTTAATTATTAACCATTAATAATAAGGCACATGCTTAATTATAAATTAGAATTCCCTTCTCTCTTTAACTCAATAGACTCACTTATGCTCTTTATTTGTGTGTGACCCATTGGGTTCACCCCAACCTAGTAGTGGTTCGGGACATCTCATGTTCCCTAAAATAGAAACTTTCTATTTTTGGTTCGATTAGAACAATTCCAATTTTGCCCTCAATGATAACACTTACCATTAGGCCTTCACTAGTCATGAGTGACATCTAGCAACATATCATGACGTACCCTAGGTTTGGGTGAATAGCAGAACTATGTGAACCCTTCGTGTTACTTAATCCTTCATCCCCTAATGTCACTGTTAAGATAATCAGGGTATGGTTATAAGTCAAAACCCTTATCTTAACTTCTTGATATATATTCCACAAAATATAATCTCTGTTAGCCATAAGGTCAATTGCATTGACCATATTTTGATGATGACCAAACATTACTTTAGTTACTAACAAATGGTTAAGTGTTTTTCTCTCTATAGTATCAAAGTCATATCTTGTTGGAGCTCATCAACACATTCAAAGCTTCCAAATTGTGTAAATATGCAAGACATTGAATCATGGAGCTTGTGGAGGACATCTTGAAGTCATTCATTGAAGACCTTTGAAGACAAGATGTTTAGGAACCTCCTTGTAAGGCTACTCATTTGATTAATCTTGTATAGCCCAATCAAAAGTTTTCTCATGTTGCGTTAGCATTCATTGACCTTAGAAAACTTGCAAAAATGCCTTTGAAAACTTTAGTTAACTATATTGGATGTGTTAAGTTGAAATAGACTTAGAAATTTCAAGTTTTCAGCTCAAATGTATGCTTAGTCGACTAAGCAACATAGTCTAGTCAACTAACCATGGTCCAGAAGCTAAGTTCTTGGAAAATCTAAGTTTAGTCGACTAAACATATTTATTAGTCGACTAAAGTGGTCATTAGTTGACTAACACCCTTGCCTAGTCGACTAAAGGCAGCCCAGTAGCCATAGTTGGAAGTGCAGAAGAGCTAATCGACTAAACACCTTTGCCTAGTCGACTAACCGTGCCCGGGAACAAAAAATGTTTGAAAAATTAACTGTTTAGTCGACTAAACATCTTTTCCTAATCGACTAATTGACTTGCAACTTAAAAACGGCTATTTCTATTTTGAGAAACCCGAGCATTTAATGAGCCCTGCTCTTTTCCTCTCCTCCAATGGCATTGAAGCTCATATCAAACGGCCATATCAGACCATGAGGGCTATTTAAGAGGTTTGTTCCTCATTTATTTATAGCACTCCAACTCTAGTTATTATCATTAATTGTAAAGCATTCATTGTTCAAGCTTTTCTCTACCAAACTCTTTAGCTATATTAGTCAATCATTTGATAAGCTATTAGTAGTGCTATACTTACGTGAATCAGCTTATTTGAAGCATTTATTGTACATACCTACTCTTGTAATCTTGTATTGTTCAAGTGCACTTTGTGAGACTTGAAGGGCTGTTCTTTGTGAGCACATTTTGGGGGTTCTTTGTGAGCCATTTGTTAAGTTCTTTGTGAGCTTGAGGTGAGAGTCTTCCACCTAGGATAAAAAAAACTGTGTAAAGGTTTCTCCACCTTGAAGGAGCTAATCCTTAGTGGATTGTTGGGAATCCTAGGGTTGAGGCATAAGGCGGGGAGTAGGCGGAGTCTGAACCTCGTTAAATCGTTGTGTTTGATTTCTCTTCCCTTCTCTCTTTCAATTACTTGCATTTATATTATTGCTTCTGCTACTTGAAATTGAACTCTAATCTTATTTGGTAATTAATTGCAAAAGTTTGCCATAAACCCTATTCACCCCCTCTAGGGTTATATATTTGGGACAACAATTGGTATCAGAGCAAGTGCTCAATATTTTGATTGTTATTTTGAGTAAAAGATCATGGTAAACTTGAGGGAATCAAGCTTTATACAAGGCCATTCCGTTGATCGACCTCATTTTTTCAATGGTGAAAATTATAAGAGTCGGAAAAATGGAATGCAAATATGGATTGAATCATATGACATGGGTGTTTGGAGAGTTATCTTGAAGGGAAACAAGGTCATCTACAAGGCTGGAGAAAATGGAACTCAAGTACCCAAGGACTTGGAGGAATTGACCGAAAATGAGATGAGACAAATTCAAGTCAATTCAAAAGCAAAGAATGTGCTCTATTGTGCCGTAAGTGATGCCAAATACAACTAAATTTCTGAATGTGACACCGCTCAAAAGATGTGGAAGAAATTATAGGTAATATATGAAGGCACAAAACAGGTAAAATGTTCTAAACTCATCATGGTTATGCGAGATTATGAATTGTTTAAAATGGAAGAAAATGAGAGTGTTAGTTCTATGTTTACTCGTTTTACTCACATTATTAATGAAATGAAAGCTTTTGGTAGAACTTTCACAAATTGGGATGTCATCTCAAAAATTATTGTAGTTCTTCCTAAGTCGTGGGAATCAAAAGTAACAGCTATACAAGAATCCAAAGATTTGGATACACTTGATATAGATGATCTTTTTGGCTCTCTATTGACTCATGAGACTACCTTGAATAGACAAGAGGATGACAAGCCAAAGAAGAATTTTGCTCTCAAATCCACCTCTCATGATGATAGTGATGATGAATTCAATGAAAATGATGATCATGACATGGCACTCATCACAAGGAAATTTCAAAAATTCTTGAGGAGAAGAAGACACTAGTACAATAAGTTAAAAAGGGGACATGAGGCGGAAAGGGATTTAAGGACGGTTTTTAAAAACCGTCCTTAAAAATATACAAAGAGAACGGTTTTTTAAAACTGTCCTTAAAAATACGCACTTTTAAGGACGGTTTTGAAAAACCGTCCTCTTTGTATATTTTTAAACAAAATGACGTCGTTTTAACAAGGATGGTTTCATAAAACCTTCACTGTTTGTCATCCATATTAAATTTCTTACATAGATACGACACCGTTTTGTATGTTTTTTTTTTTTTTTTCCATTTTAGGGGCCTCTTCATTCCCTCCTACGCAATTCATTTCCCGTCCCCTCTCCCTCATCGATCTCACTGAGTCTCTCCCCACTCGATCGATTTTGCTGTCGTCTCTCACTCAACCAGCGATCTCAATCTCTCTTCCCACTCGATCGGGACTCGATCTATAGTTTCTCACTTCATCTCCATTGCATACCAAAGCGGAGGCCCTCTATCGGAACCCTCTTCACTAGATTCCTCTCATCGTCGGAACCCTCTTCATTGGATTCCTCTCACTGCCGGAACCCTCTCTCTCTCCATTGTGCAAGAGCTCAAACCCTAACCCCTCCCATCCGTGAACGCCAGCACCTCCATATCCTTCCACGAACCATCTCCTCAAACCCTCTCTCAAACCCTAACCCCGCCCATCCCTAGAATGAGGTACAGGTCAACCCAAGCTTTCTCTGCTGCGAACCATTGAAGACGAACCTTATATGTTGCGAAGCTGACCACCATTTCCACCGGATGCTGGATTGAGGTTGGTTTATTCAGGTTTCTATGTTTTTTTATTTAGGTTTCTGCATTTATTTTTTGTTAAAAATATATTTGTTTTAAAAATAAATTGGGGGAACAACTCACCAGTACCTTTGGTTTTCAGATTAAAGAGGTGAAGAACTCACCACTCTGTTTTCTCTTCGAAATTTCTGTGGTATTGTAACATGAATGTTGATTTTTTGGATCCGTTTTGTGAAGAACTCACCTCTATCTACTTTATTGTTCTAACATATATCTTTGTCCTGATATGCTTCTCCTAATATCTTAGTAATCTTGGATATTTCCAACTTTTTTTCTCAAATGGTGCTTGTAGTTGTGTCTGCTGAGTTAGTCCTTGAATGAACATAGCTGATGCCTTACAATTTTGATGATAATATGATATCATTATGTGGTTCATATCTTTGGTTCTTGAAAATCTATGCCTGTCAACAGTCAACAATGAAGATCTCATTTATTGCACAAGGTATTTCTTTCCACAAGTATCAAATTTTGTAGATTTAACTTGGTGCTTAATTGCCACTTTAACTGTACAATGTTGGGGCTATTTGGGTGTGCCATGTAAATTGAATATGTCCAGCTTGTTTTGCCTGTCATTTGAAGAGATTTTTGGTAGTGTGTCAAGAGAAATCATCACAATCACCAAACTATTATAGAAATGAGGTCATTTGCTTGAAATCTTAAGATCTCAAACTTTAAGCATTTTTTAAGGAAAAAAAAGAAGTCATTTAATTGCTATCTATCAAAAAGAGGATGATGCCATATCATTGTATCTTCCCCTTCTATTAATTACTTTCATCTCCTATATATATATATATATTAAGAAAAAGCTTATATCACATCTAATTATGTGTAAATTCAATAGACTCATTCAATTTACGTAGGATGTCCAAACACCTAGTTATCATAAAGGGTGTTTATTTAGTAATGGAAGTTTATGCATTAAGAACTTTTACTATTTTCCCAAGAGAATGTCTAGATTTATCCATGAATTTCTATTCAAATTTCGATTTAATAGGCCTGCACTGTGGTTAGTTGATGCACCATATTACATTTTTTTAGTTTACCTGTTTTGGGGTTAAACCTTCATATCAATAGCCACAAGTCTGTTATATCTTACCATGGTGTCCTCTCTTCTCTAACCTTTTATGTTGATATTGTTACAAATCAAGGTGCAGCTAATGGTTTTGCTTCATTTTAATTTATTTAACTGAAATTCATGTATAAGTTATTTTATTTACTTGAGTTCCAATGCTTAATGGAGTTCCTTTCTTTAACTGTATTTATTATGCTGCCATCAAAGGACTGGTACTGTGTCCAGGAATCATACAAAGCCAATAATGTTCACTGGGCATTGCAAACAAAGCCTATTCTTGATCGAGTGCGGCTAGCACTTGCTGATAGGTCTTACTATTACAAGGAAAAGATTCAGCCTAGTGTGAAATATCTTGGTGATTTGCTCACTGTGGAGAAATGGGCAGTAAGTTATTCAACTTGATAATTTATAACAAAATTCAAGTGATATTGAAATCTCCATTTCGTGTTTATACAAAGTTTTCTTATTGAATAATCTTATTTTATAAATTTCTTTATGTTGTTAGATTGATAATTTTACAAAGGAGTTTTTAAGGTCAGGATCAGCAGCTAGTCTGTATACTCTCGTTAACCATTTGGATCCCATTCTTCAGAAAGTTGCAAATTTAGGCTGGTAAGATTTATTTGAACCAGCCTACTGTATACAGTAATGAGCCTTGGGGTTGACCCAGCCTCATTTGCAATTCTTTATATTTAATTTGAGTTTATTGTTTTTATGCCAGCTTAGTAAGACTTCATTGATTTATTCATAGAAGTTGTGAGCCTTGGAGTTGACCCAGCCTCATTTGTAATTCTTTATGTTTAATTTGAGTTTATTTTTTTTATGCCAGTTAGTTAAACTTCATTGCTTTATTCGTAGAACATTGATTCAAATTTCATGATTTATTCTGCCATTTTTTAGGTTTGTACTAAAGTTCATTTCTATCAGTTAGCAGGTTATCAGCCCTGTGGAAGTATGCGGTTTTGTAATTTCTGTTAGTGAGTTTATTACTATTCAGGACGAAGTCTTTAAGAGGCCGACGGTTATTATTGTGAATAAAGTAAGCGGAGAGGAGGAGATTCCTAATGGGGTTGTTGCTGTGTTGATGCCTGATATGCGAGATGTTTTGTCTCATGTTTCTATTAGAGCAAGGAATAGTAAGGTATGATACATAATTACATATGCATCACTTTTTGCACCTTTTAATTTTAATTGCCAACAAATAAAATGTGAGATGAAGAACGAGTGATGCAGGACCTTTAAAAAATTAAGCACTATAATGAAGAAAAGGGTTAGGGTTTGCTTTGGACAGGTTTAATGGTAGGTATGGATTTGTACAAAAGATTTTATAATGTGCGTGTGTTTAATTGTGGAGAAGAATGGATATTAACTACCAACAAGGAGATTTTTGTGTAAGGTCACCCCTCTACTGTCCTCACATAATTTTTCTTACTGGACTTGGCATTCTATTATGCCAAATCATGTCTAGCATGGATCTATGGCTCACATTAGCTATGGCCACTTCTATCCTATTGGTTTCTTGAACCACATAACATAATGTTGATGTTGTGAAGCAAGCTCCAAATTTTCTGTGGAGACTCTGATTTGCCCTGGATTTAATGATCACTTTGGAATTGTCTTTTGTTAAATATTCTTAGATTATATGAATACGATTTTCAGTTCTAAAGTCTAAACTGCTAGAAAGAGGCTTCATTGTATTTGAAAGTCTAATATCTTTTTTTGATTATCTCATAGTAGTGTTCTTTTTCAGATTATATTGTGATTTTCTTTGGTTCTTCCTGTGAACTTAATATATGCTGGTAAAGAATTCTAAGAGTGGTGCACAATCAAACACGAGAAGATCTTTTATTTCTAATGTACCCAAAAATCCTTTGGTTAGGATTAATTTCTAGAGCTTCCCCATTCTTAGTTGGGAAATTTCAATTTTAATACTTTCTTGTCTTAAGGATTTGTTGTAGGTTGGCATGTCTTTCAGGATAGTATATTATATAGAGATGGCAATGCGAACTTTACAGTTTTAGCTTCTTTTAATTAAGGGATTATCTAGAAGTCACAACTTTGCTGCTACCTGCTACCCATTTGTGGGACAAACATTCTCCTTGCTAGCAGCATTATTTTCCCCTGCTCAGGCAGGGGAAAAAGAGTGGGAGGCCGGAGGAGCAGCTGGACAAAGAATAAAATAATCCACTTTTAACTATTTTCATTCTGTTTTATGAGATCCAAACAGAGGTTTATGGTTTTGCATAAGTTTCCATGATTTGCAGTAGAGTTGTAAGTTTAGGATTCAGTAACTTTCTAGAACCTGGCCAAAATTTGTTAACAAAACCTCACCAGGACTTATAGGATGGTCAATATTGATAATTTGGGGATGTAGTGGGGCCGTTGGGTGGCCCATGGGACAGCTTGGTATATTAGTTAGTAGAGTGAACATAATTTAATAGTAGTTTGTACAATTATATCCACCCATGAGAAATGCTAAATGTATGTTGGAATACCGATTATTCTCCATAGGAAATTGCCAAAAAAATTGTTGATAAATTGTAAAAAAAAATTGAATTATCGACAACAAAGTGTGTTTAACTCTTAACCTTTTGTTCTGGATTGTACTCTATATTTGGGTAAGGAGATCAATTTATATGATTATTAACTTGAAATGAATGTACAATGTACATAATTTGAGCAAAGAAATATTCATACTCTTCCCCTCTCATTCTAATCTATTGTCCCACCTTGAATCTGATTATTCTTTGAAATTGGGTGCTCAAGCATCGCTGGTAGTTTTGCTAATCATGGTGAATATTCTACAGAATATTGACCAGTAGCTTTATAAATTGCAGAGTATAGAACTGTCTCTGGTGTAGCAGGGCCATTATGACAAAATGTGAAGTTCTCTGTCTTGGTAATAATATCTATCTGATGAGTATAAATTGCAGAGTATAGAATATTTACCATATATGATGTGGTAATTCCTGAAGTCAACTTTATGACAAAATGTGATGTTCTCTGTCTTGGTAATATCTATCTGATAAGTTGTACCTTTGATTCAAAGGCATTGCCTGAATTATTATGGTTAAATCTATTATACTGCCCTTAAAGCAGATTGCACTTGTTTTAGTAGTAGAATTTGTTTCCTGCTCTTCATGTGCAGAACTGCGGTAGTACTAAATTTTTTAATATTTTGTTACCTTTAATTGCAATTTGTTTCTACAGGCACTAGAACCCAGGGGATAAACCTAGTGATTTTTTATGGGAGTCATTTGGGTACAAAACAACTTTGTCATCTTTAATTACAATTTAACAAGAAACCATAAAGCCAGCTGCACTATTGATCTTTCTGTCCGAGTGGACAAAGTGTCATTACTTTTAAGAGCTTAATGATGAAGCATTGTGTTGAAGTTTCTCTTAGTTCTCCAAGGGTTTTCGTTTGGTTTCTTTCTCCAAAATAAATAAATCTAAATCAATAGTGTCCATCTGGCAGCTTGTGCATGAGCAAGTTTAATGGGAGCCTCTTTTAGTAAATTCCTCGCTAAACCATGTGTGCCTATCCTGTTAGAAACCTCATGCTGAGTTATATGCTGAGTTAATTTCTGTTATGTTACTTCCATCATTGATTTTGGCACCCTCTATGTTTGATGAGTGGCACGACCCTTTGAGTGCAAAAACACTACTCTGGCTTCTAAACTGTGTTATGGTATATTCAATGAAGACTGTTGGCATTCATGTGTCCTTTCTAAAAGGGTTGAAAAGTACGTGAAACTGTTACTGGTTGCTTATGTTGTCCTTGCTTACATAGTTGTAAATAGCTGACTTTCTTTAATTTGGTTGGATTTATTTGACGTAGGTTCATGACGGGATAAATCATGTAGTTCGAGAACTTGTGAAAGATACTGGACTTAATTATGGTAGATAGCTTTGATTGTAAAATGCATAGCTTGGCTTGATTGTAAATTATAGTTATATAATTAAGACACTACTATTGTGTTTAGTTTTGGTGTTATCTTATGGGAACTAACGACTGAATCCCATACCATGGATTAACCTCGATTCCTCACAGGTCTATCTCTATTTGTACTTACGCGAGGTTGGTTGTTGCAGGGACATCCCAAAATTGACAAAAAACCATCCAAAATTGACAAGTTGCTGCGATATGATCACCAAGAAAGGCCAACGGCAAAAGAAGCAATGGTAAACCTTCTAGTCACTATGCACTGTCAGAGCACCACCCTTAATTACAGTACACTACACACTTGACACATTTGTCTAGACTCTTAGACCATTTGGTTGGGTTGGAAGGTGAACTGGAGTTATAGCATTATGATGTGGTACTTTGGTAGTTAATTATTTCTATATTGTTTCTATACTTTAAGAAATTGTTAGGATTGAAGAATAATGATCTCCAGGTTGATTTTTCTCAGAAATTGCTAGAATTGAAGAGAATTGATCTCCGGTTGATTTTTCAGTTATTTAAAAAAATAGTTGCTGGCTTTTCAGCTCAACAAGATTGTAATGTTGTTTGGATATAATTATAGAAGTTATAAAAATAAAAATTTTTACAGGTAAAATTTTGAGAATATTGTAAAAATAGAGGAAATGCTGCCGAGTTTTCGTCTTAAACTTAAAGCATACATTTCTATACCAATAATAGATGTAGAAAAACACTTGTATTTTTCTCCATATACATAGTTTCATGCAATTTTTCTCTAAGGTTGTTGAATTCCTAAAACTTTCTTGAATTGCTTTACTTTAGTAGTAATAAAGTTTAAAGTCATAATTACATATAGTCATTGTTTTGCTCTTAAATTTGAATAGATATATGCATATAAGTTGAAGATTGGATAGAGAAAATTTTAGTAGTTTATTTTCCTCTTTATAAAAGTAGAAATGATAGTGGGGCATGTTTGTAATAGTATCTCTATGTATTACTGATTCTAATTTCATTTCTTGTGAATTATTTAGATTTTATAGGCTTAATGAAAATAACTTTGGTAAGCTTCCATACAATAGGTTCAATTAGAAATACAAAATTTTATACAATTTTTTTTTCATAAATAATAGATTTAAGAGGACGGTTTTTCAACTGTCCTTAAAGATATGATTTGAGAGGACGGTTTTAAATGTGTCCTCATGCACGATGTCTTTATAAATCATAGATTTAAGGGGACGGTTTTACGAGTGTCCTTAAAAATATGAATTAAAAGGACGGTTTATAAACTGTCCTTAAAAATGTTGTTAAGGACAGTTTATAAATCGTCCTCTTAAATCATATTTTTAAGGACACTCGTAAAACCGTCCTCTTAAATCTATGATTTATAAAGACATCGAGCATGAGGACACATTTAAAACCGTCCTCTTAAATCAAAGAGGACGGTTTAAAACCGTCCTTAAAAATGTTTTTTGTAGTAGTGATAGCTCTTGGAAAGCCCAATCAAGGAGGAACCTCAAGCTTCAATGACAATTGCTATCATTGCAAGAAGTCGGGACATAGAATCACTCAATGCCCCGCCAAGAAGGAAGAAGAGAGAAAGAATTATAGAAGAAATGATAGAAGATGAAAAACAATGAATGCCACTTGGGATGAGGTCATTGATGCAATCGAAAGCGATGAGGACACTCATGAAGAAACGACAAAATTTTGTCTCATGGCAAACGAAGATGATGAGGTACCTTCTAGCTCAAACTCAAATATTCATGATGATAATGATTTGACTATCGATGAACTCTATGATAAGTATGAGAATTTATGTAACAAAGCTCACAATATCTTGATGAAAGATTTTTCCACAATCACAAGTGAAAAAGTAGCTTTGCATGATGAGAACTTGAGAATTGTTAAAGAAATTGATGAATTGAAATGTGAAAATTTGAGACTTGTTAAAGAAAATGAAGAGTTAAAATGTGATATTGAGAATTATAGAGATGTCCCATCTTCTTCAAGTTACTATGATAATGAAACTCTATTAGATGAAAATAAAGCCTTGCTACTTGAAGTTATGAGACTTAGAAATATTCCTTCCACTTCAAACTCCTCAAATGATTTTGAGTCTTTGAAAAATGAAAATGAAATCTTGAAAAAGAAAATTGAGGACTTAAATGAAATCATTTTCAAATTTACTAGTGAAGAGGAAAATTTCAAGAAATTACTTGGTGTTCAAAAAGTGGATTTCAACAAAAGAAGGATTAGGATTTGAATAAAAATCTAATACTAAAAAGTCTTCATCATATCTTGACTTCTTTGTTAAAGCCTCTATTCAAAATGATTCAAATGATTCTCAATCTCAAAATTCATCAAATAGATAAGCAAATGCTACTTGCTTATATTGTGATAGGAAATGTCATGTTAGATACTCATGTCCATTTAGAGGCAAAAGAGGCATTGGGAAAATGGTTATGTGGATACCGAAAGGAACTACAAAATCTAACAATGTAGGACCGAAGAAAGCATGGGTACCAAGGAAATTACTTGATCTTGTCTTGTAGGTATGCATAAACTCAATCCAAGACAGAGAAGTGGTACTTGGATAGTGGATGTTCAAGGCACATGACCGGAGACAAAGACAAGTTCATCTTCCTCAATTACAATGATGGTGGATATGTCACTTTTGGAGGTGATGCCAAAGGTAAAATCATAGGTAAAGGTAAAATTGGCAATTCTTCTATCACTATTGATAATGTCTTGCTAGTTAATTAGTGGTTTAAAACATAACTTGCTTAGCATTAGTCAATTATGTGATAATAGATATTGTGTTAATTTTACCCCATCTTCTTGTAATGTAATTGATAAAAATCAAAACCATATTTTTGTTGCAAAACGTTTTAAAAATGTGTACACAATTGATTTTGATGAATTAGCACTTCAAGATGTAATATGTTTTGCCGCTTTGCAAGAATCTAGTTGGTTATGGCATAGAAGGCTTGGGCGTGCTAGCATGGATTTATTACATAATCTTTCTAAAAAGGATTTAGTTAGTGGTTTGCCCAAAGCAAATTTTATAAAAGACAAAGTTTGTGATGCATGCCAACTAGGAAAACAAACTAGAATAAGTTTCAAAACCAAAGGTTTCATCTCTACATCTAAACCTTTGGAGTTGCTACATCTTGATTTGTTTGGCCCTAATGATGTAGAAAGTCTTGGTAAACCCTATGCCTTATCACAGTTGATGATTTTTCAAGATACACATGGGTTTTATTTCTTGCTCATAAAAGTGAAGTTAGTGGCTTATTTATAAAACTTTGTAAAACGCTTGAAAATATTCAAGGCCACTCAATTACTCATGTGAGAAGTGATAGAGGTAGAGAATTTAAAAACCAAGACATCGAAAATTTTTGTGACGAAAAAGGTTGCTCACATAACTTTTCGACTCCCAAAACTCCTCAACAAAATGGGGTAACTGAAAGAAAGAATTGTTCATTGGAAGAGATGGCTAGAACAATGTTAAATGAACACAATCTTCCTAAGTCATTTTGGGCGAAAACGGTTAATACCGCATGTTATGTGGGAAATAGAGTGGTTATAAGACCTTATTTGTCCAAAACTCCATATGAGCTTTGGAAAGGTCGAAAACCAAACATTGGATATTACAAAGTTTTTGGTTGTAAATGCTTCATTTTAATTGATAGGGAATATTTATCTAAATTTGATGCTAAATCCGATGAAGGTGTATTTATTGGTTACTCTATGAATAGTAAAGCTTATAGAGTTTACAATAAATGCACTCAAACGGTTCAAGAATCTATTCATGTTGTTTTTTATGGAGCTAACCCCTTTACTTCTAAGCAAATTGTGCATGAAGATGATACACCTAAGCTTGTTCATCCATCGGATGAAGGAGTCAATGATCCAACCTCAAATAACTCATCAAATGAAGCTCCAAAAGATGCACCAAAGGAGTCCTTGCCAAAGGAAGATGAAGCTCAACAAGAAGAAACTCATGAACTTCATAGAGTTTGGAAATTTGTAAAGAATCATTCTATTGAGCAAATTGTAGGTAATCCTTCTCAAAGGGTAAGCACTCGTTCTAATATTAGAAATGGTTGTAGCAACATTGCATTTGTTTCTCAAATTGAACCTAAACTCTTTAGTGAAGCCGAAAATGATGAACATTGGATTATGGCCATGCAAGAAGAATTAAATCAATTTGAAAGAAATCAAGTTTGGGAACTAGTGCCTAAGCCTAATGACCATTCCATTATTGGTACTAAATGAGTTTTTAGAAACAAAAAGGATGAAAATGGTAATGTAATTAGGAATAAGGCAAGACTAGTTGTACAAGGCTATAATCAATAAGAAGGTATTGATTATGATGAAACATATGCACCGGTTGCTAGACTAGAAGCTATTCGAATGCTCATTGCTTTTGCTAGTTTTAAAGATTTCAAATTGTATCAAATGGATTTAAATAGTGCATTTCTAAATGGTTATATTTCGGAGGAAGTTTATGTTAAACAACTTCCCGGTTTTGAAAATAGCACTCATCATAATCATGTGTACAAACTTTCAAAAGCTCTTTATGGTATAAAACAAGCACCTAGAGCATGGTATGAAAGATTAAGTAACTTTTTGCTCTCAAATGGTTTTATAAGAGGCAAAATTAATACTACACTTTTCATAAAGCTTAAAGATAATGATATGCTTATTGTTCAAATTTATGTTGATGATATTATATTTGGTGCTACTAATGATCTTCTTTGTCAAGAGTTTGCTAAGATCATGCAAGAAGAATTTAAAATGAGCATGATGGGGGAATTAACATTCTTTCTTGGCCTCCAAATCAAGCAAACCAAAGAAAGCATTTTGATCAATCAAGCCAAATATGTGAAGGACATGCTAAAGAAATTTGGCATGAAAGGTGTCAAATCTAGTCCCACTCCAATGAGCCCTTCCATTAAGCTTGATCTTGATGAAAATGGTAAGAAAGTTGACCAAAAATTGTATAGAGGTATGATTGGTAGTCTTATTTACTTAACCGCTAGTAGACCGGATATCATGTTTATGTGCTAGATTTCAAGCTAATCCCATGGAGTCCCATTTGCATGCCGTTAAGCGTATATTAAAATATCTTGTTGGAACTCATGATTAAGGCTTGTTGTATCCTAAGCATACTTCTTTTGATATTATTAGTTATTCGGATGCGGATTTTGCCGGATGTAAGACCGATAGGAAGAGCACTAGTGGCACTTGTCATTTTCTTGGCCATTATCTTGTTTCTTGGTTTAGTAAGAAACAAAGTTAGGTTGCTCTTTCCACCACCGAAGCGGAATATGTTGCCGCGGGAAGTTGTCGCGCTCAAGTTCTATACATGAAATAACAACTTGAAGACTATAGGATCACTTTTGATCACATTCCCATTCGTTGTGATAATACTAGTGCTATCAATATCTCTAAAAATCCTTGCTTGCACTCACGCACAAAACACATTGAAATTAGGCACCACTTCATTCGTGATTATGTGCAAAGGGGAGATGTTGAACTAGAATTTGTAATCACGGACCAACAATTGGCGGACATCTTCACGAAACCTCTTCAAGATGATAGTTTTTGCACAATTAGGCGTGATCTTGTTATGGTTAGACCAATGGAATTATGATTATGCTCCTATCTTTCATATGTTCTCTCTTTGTTTTTGTTGATGACAAAGGGGGAGAAGGACTTTGATTGAGTACTTTGATTAAGTATATTGCATCTTGTGTTATATTGCATATTGTGTTGTCCTCAGCTAATTGCTGATTGAGACAAGAGTCACGCATTAAAATAATTCTAAGGCATGTCCTCAGCTAATTGTTGATCGAGACAAGTGTCACGCATTCAAAAAAAAAAATGCTAAAACATGTCCTCAGCTAATTGCTGATTGAGACAAAAGTCAAGCATTAAAATAATACTAAGGCATGTCCTCAGCTAATTGTTAATCGAGACAAGTATCACGCATTAAAATATTGCTACGACAAGTCCTCAGCTTATAGCTGAACAAAACTAATATTTCGCATTACAAAACATTGCTAAGACAAAGTCCTCTAAGAGTCCTTATATTGCCTAAAAAGTTATACAATTTAAGGACTAGGGGGTAGAAGGAAGAGATATAATGGTTACAATGTTAATTGTGAAAAAACTATGTATACAATGTCTTCTTAAATAAGCCGATTACAATATTCAAAAGAAGGCCGATTACAATATTCAAAAGAAGGCCGATTACAATATTTAGAAGAATGCCAATTACAATATCCAGAAGGAGGCCGACTACAACATCCAGAAAGCAGACTATAACATTCAGAAAGAATCAACTCTCTATAGATGGATGATCTTCGTCTATCTTCTCATCTTCATCATAATCGTCCAGGTCACCAAACTCAAGATGAGGATACTTCTTCTTTGCTGCAGATTTGTCGGATTCAAAACCAACTCCCCACTGCTCGGCCAAAGCGCGAGCTTCAACCAACTCAGCTTCTAACTTGCTCTTCTGATCAGCGGCTTCCGTCAGATCTCGGGTTAAAGAAGAAATAGCCCCATTCTTTCCCTAGATAATCCCTTCATCTTTTAGATGTCGAGCCTCTAGCTCCTCCACCTTCTTGCGTAAAGCCACCAGATCAGAGTTAATCCGAAGGCACTCCTCGGATTGAAGATTGCACTTCTTTTTCATTGAGGCCAAGCGGGTTACAGCGGTGTAGCTAAAAAGTGAACCCGATGGACGGCTTCAGCCCCAAGCGCATCCAGAGACATGCCACTAAAAATCTTTCGGTCGGCAGGAAGAAGAAGGGACTGCATGCATTTATAGGCAACGTCCCGATCATTCAGAATATAATCCTTAGGCTGAGGCCCTTGGATCTCCCACGGGTCCAGAGAAGGTTGGACGACCTCTTTCCCCTTGTCTGATGCTGAAGGAACGATGGGTGCAGTAGGATCGACAGGCTGATCGAGGATCCGAGAAAGGATCCACAGCAGGCATTTTGGCCTCGCTTTCTTTGAAGCTTGCTCGGCTTCGTTCTGTCTTGAGCTGGAAGGCTTCTTCGACTTCGTCTGTTTATAGATGGCCTTGTAGTCAACCTTCGGACCTATGTCTTCTTCGGATGCCAATTGAAGAGGAATAGCTGCGATCCGCTCTTTGTATTGTCGAGAGTAGTAGAACTTCGAAAGAAGCCTGAGAGACAATAAAAAATCTTGGCTACTGTATACATCCATTTTTGACCATGAGTATGGTCACTAATGGTTGCCTGTGATTTGAGGTGAAATAGGGTGTTAAAACCCTAAGTTGCTAGTTTTACTCTTATGAGCAGTTAGAAAGAGGTCATTATCTCATGTAGGTTTTTAGGTCAGATTGAGTCGATTCTTCTTGCATTTGGTCTTTAGAGAGTCTAGGAATATCCCTGTTAAATTTCATGGCATTCTGAGTCAGGCTTGATAGAAAATAAGGCCTTTTGTGACTTAAAGGGCAACACAGTCCTTTGAATCACAAAAGCTCTGAATAACTGTAGATCTTGTCTTGGGCGGTCTTGAGGCTTTTGGCATGGATATTTAGGGTGTGTTTGGTAGCTAAGTTGATCAGTGGCAAGGTCTGTTGAGCCTCTTGGCTCATGATTGGCTCTTAAGGCCCAAGGGGCCCTTTTAAACTCAGATTAGGGTTTCAACCGAGAACGACCGGGATTCGATCTTTTTATCAAAACAAAGCCTTCAAAGGCTTCAAATCACTTTCTTAAATGTTTTCAAAACTTGTTTCGAGAAGTATAAATGATTTCGAGAGCGATTGGTTAGAGGATTTCAAAACCCTAATTTGGGCCTGGCAGGCCCTAAACAGCTAATAAGTTGAATTTTTCCCAAAACTTTGACTTTGGTCAATGAATTTTCACTTCAAATACTTCTTAAAACATGGAGAATCAAATCACGATCATTTTGGCGCTTGAATCGTCGAATTTGGACTTGAAACGGGCCCGAAAAGCCGAAAAAAGCCGAAACCGGATCCAAACGGGTTGAAACATGCCCATATAGGGCAAATTTGGGCTGATGGCTCGATGACCATCCCCTAAGGGACGGCCAACCTTCCCAAGGTGGATGGTCATCTAAGAATTTAGCCTATACCTGCTATTTTTCAGTCTTCTGATTTCCTAGGACTTTGCTAAGTGTCTAGACGAACTTGGAGACGTTAGAAGACTGGATTATAACCCTTGGATCATTCCTAAGTGATTCAATGTGAATCATTGATCAATTTGAAGCTTTCCTATAAATACAGGGCCCTGAAATCAGTTTTAACACAACACACACTTGGCATTTGAGAGTCAATTGGTAGAGTAAAGCCTTAAGGCATTACACCAGCCCTCTCTAAGCAATTTTTAGCCATATTTTGAAGTCTTTAAAGGTTGAAGAGGAAGCTAAGAGCAAAGGGGAAGAAGGCAAAAAAGGTTAGTACAATTAAATATTGAGTTTATTTGCATTCTTCATCTTCTTCATCTTCATCTTCATCTTCATTTTCATCTTCATCTTCTTCTTCTTCTTCATCTTCTTCTCTTTTTCTAAGTTTGTGCTAGGAATAAATGTATAGGTTGAGTCTTCATATTTAGGAATAAATAAATTAATTTTTGCATATAGATTGGTTAGTATGTTCGTGAGATTTGCATGGTTAAAGTTTAGTTGTTTTAAATAGTTTTGCATATAGGATTTTAATTTATTGTTTAGTATGCATGTTAGTACTTTTTTTTTTAATATTTTGGGTGAACTAATAATGGTCTTAAAGCCATTTAAAGTGAGTATTCAAATCTGTCCAGATTTGAATATCCACTTTAATGTGACTTAATCACAATTCTTAATCCACTTTTTGTATAGTTTTACATATGGTAATCTCAGTATATCATATTAGGTTGCATATTAGATCATTTATACCTTTTTTATTCTTTATTTTTATGGGTTTTGATTCCACTTTTTGATCGCATTTAAATCTGTCCAAGGTTTAAAAGTAACCTTAAAGTGAATTAAAAGCCATTTTTAGGGTCAAAACTAACATAGAATTATGCCCAGGTTCACATAGATAACTTAGTTTGCATTTAGGAGATTTTTCATGCATAGTTTACATTCTTTATTGCATTTTTAGTGTGTTTTTCATAAATTCCAGCATGCATTATTTAGTGTTTTAGGTGTTTAGATTAACCTAGGATTAGCTAGAAACCCTAGGATTAGGGGGGTCACTTGACCCCACTTAGGACTGTTCTTTGTTGTAAAAATTACAATAGGAATAGAGTTCTATTTTATTTAGGAATCTACTTCGAGAAGGATTCTAAAAGATGATTTTTAAAGAATTCAAATTGGAATGAAATTTCATCCCTCATGAAAAAGTGTTTTAATCAAACTCCAACTCTCGAAGCTAAAGTCCTAGATAAGATAGAGTCGCTTCGACTATGTGGTTTATTACAATAGGAGAGTCCTAGGTAATCGAACTACGTGGACTTTGATTCTTATCAAAAAATTGGTAAGGTACGTAGGCAGTCAATAGGGCGTAAGTCCAATTTTAGGATAACTCTATGTCTCCTAAGGTTTTTTAAGATTTTAATTTATTATTATTATTATTATTATCTAGTATTATATATCATATTTTGTGGTTGATTAGATAAATAGGATTGTCATGATAAGATTTTGATAAAGCCCAAATTTAATTAGGAGACCTTTAATTAGGGTGAGGTGGGTGCCTACAAGGAGTTCCTTTAAACCTTCCCACTTCATAACCTAGCCCCCGAATCCAACTTTGATTCGAAGACCATGCTTTTCCAAATTATGGGGTCATTGTTTTTTGAAAATAAAACTTTTTTTTTTATGGTTTCCTTGTTCCTTAAAAATAAGGTGGTGACTCTAAGTTTTTCTCCAACTTTTATTCTTTTTCAAAAACTTAATCTTGAGTGGATAATAGAGAGGATAAATCGAGACGAATAAAGATCATCCACAATCCACAATGATTAAAGTGAACGGCCTCCAAATCCATTAGGTCGTTGGTTCACAGCTACGTCTCTTCAACCCCAGAATAGTATGAACTCTCCTCTGGGCCTCGTCCGAAAGTGTAGGAGGGTCTCTAAATTGTTTTAATGCTGCAAAGGTAAAAAACAAAAATCAGTAAGTGTCATTTTTTAGAATTAAGGTCATTTTGATTAAGCAAAATGTATGAAAAAACACCTGGAGGAGCCCCCCACACAGTAGGAACAAAGACATCTCGGGACTCTTCTGGGGCGAACTCCCAATCACCACTGAAAAAAAAAGAATCTACCCTTCCAGTTGTGAACCGAAGACTGGTTATCATAGATTAATTTTTGTTCTGTTCGAAAAAAAGGTAAATCCAACCCTGGTGGGGACTAGGGCTGGTCCTCGAACTTACGCAGTATAAAAGTTCATCGAGAGTAACCTCCCATCCCTTAGACCGCCACAAAATTATTGCAGCAAGGATATCTCACCAACAATTAGGGGACAACTGGGTAGGGCAAAGTTTCAGTGTGGATAAGAGATCACGAATTATGGGCTGAAGAGGAACCCGTAACCCAGCTTCAAAAAAGTGCTCATAAAAAACAACTTTGTTAAGACGATGACTCGTAGCGCGCTCATAATCTAAAGGCAGACGAATCATAACCGAGTCAGGAAGCTCAAATTTAGACTGATATGAAGCAAACCTCTTTTTACTTAGACTACAAGGGATTCCCTCTGCTGCAACATCAATAATAACCTCGGCGTCAACGACATCCTCTTCGGCAGGAGAGCTTCCAGAAGGACCCTCCCTAGGAAGAGAATGGGCAGAGTCATCTAGACCTACAGGAGACGTTACAACTTCATCCTCACTAAAAGACCTAAATAAAGAGCTCCGAGGATAAATTAGACCAACAGATTCAGTCTCTTCAGAGCTCGACTCATTGCGGATAACAATACGTTTTGGCATGGTCGGAGTAAATACGATGATGTGAAAGACCAGAAAAATACTTATAAAACCTAAGCTATACGATTGAAACCTATAGTTTTGAAGAGAGAAAATATGGGAAAATGCGAGAAAATGTGAGAAAAAACGCAAATGAAAGGAAATGGATGGAATACAACGAAGTACTTGGGAAATGCTGAAATGGGACCGATTAAGTTTATAAGGAACTGGCCTTGAAGAACTTTTTTTCCCCAGGGGAAGTGACGACGATTGATTAAAAGACGAGAAAATCTGGACGAAGCAAAGTGCAGTAGTAGCAGCAGCAAGAAGAAATACAAAGGCGCAGGAAAAATGAAATAAGAAAAGTATCGAATAAAGGAAATCAGGGGATATATAACCTAAGAAGACCAGCTAGATCGCGCCACGTGTCGAAAATCTAACGGTGAGAATATGAAGCGACATGTCTGATTTCGAAAAGACATTAAAACGCTTCGTTTTTCCCGCCTCATTTAAACTCACGGATGCGAAATGTCACTTCACCAAAAACGAGGCGCCGCCAAAAATCGCAGATTTTCGAGAAAATTAAAAGTGGCGGTTAAAGCACAATGGCCTCGGCAAATAATCGAAGATACGTTCAACTTGAAGTATCACGGTAAGAATACGAGGATAAAGTTCAGTTCCGGCCTTGGCAAATAATCGAAGATACGTTCAACTTGAAGTATCACGATAAGAATACGAGGATAATGTTCAGTTCTTCGTTTTGTCTTAGAAGACAACTAAAGGACTGTGGGATAGCTGATGAAGGATAAACACGATAATTTCCGGATAAAGTCAGAAGATATGATGATCTCCTAAAACTAAGGTGATAAGCCATATCATTAAGAGGATTTTAACTTCCTAAAATTCATGGAAATAGAGTCCAAATAAAAGAAGGAATATCTACTAACATCTATAAAAGGAGCAAGGACAAGCCCAGAAAGGTACGCACTTTTTGAGAACTTGAAACTCGATCAGGCTGACTTGATCGTCGGAGTTTCCTCTCTGGATACATTCCGGGAGTTCACTTGTTCGTTGTGTGCAGGATTCCGAGGAGCGACATCCAGCTGACTTTCCACCACATCAATTCCTTTGACTTAATCTCCATATGAACATTCTTGCAGATCATGTTCAGTGTACATATTCTCTAATATGCACCAACAGATTAACTAAAGTGTTACTACACTGATAGGAAAGACTATCTATCCTCCCATTGGAGTTAGTTTAAATTTGTGCTACTCTTAGTGGTTTATAAAATGTCATCTTTAATAAACCTACGAGTATGAATTCTTTAGAATAAATGTTTATGAGAAATATCAGTCTCTCTATCTCAACAACTTGAGATGTTTATTTCTCTTATCATTCATTCATGGATTTTATCATATATATAATTAAATATACAAAATAATTTATACCTTCTAATTAATAGAATATGAAACTGATATGCTCTTTACGATTGGTTTTACGGCATATCTCTAACAGGGGATTATTTGTAACAATTCAATAGTTTAGGGAAATAAAGTGTTGTAATCAATAGTTGGAGGATAAAGTGTCACAATATGATAGTGGGGAGAATTTTCTATATTTTCCCCAAAAAAGGAAAAAAAAAAAAAAAAAAGCTTGAAAATTTGAAATATTTCATTTTCAAAAGGTAAAAACGAGAATAAATGGTTAAAAATATCTCTAAAAAAGAGATCAATCTTTATCTTAATAATATTTTGAAAAATACTACTCCTAAACGGTTTATTTTTATTTTAATCAATAAGAGTTGGCTTGGTGGCAAAGCGATGAGCTATAAATTTAAATATTTCATATTCGACGTTAGGCAAATTCTCTTGACTGGCAACCTGCGAGAGCCACCTCGAAAAAAAAAAAAAGGACAAAAAAGACCGACCAAGCAGCAAGAAAGAAACTGACCATTTGAATTGAATTGAATTGAATCCTTGGGTCCGGCCAATAAAATGGGGAGAGGGATTAGGGCGCTCCTTACTCAGCAGTCAGCAGACGAGAATGAGTGTCCCTCAGAGAAGACGCCGGCGGCCATTACCAGCCGCCGATGCAATTGCCGGCAACGAGGATCTGATGACGGAGATTCTCATACGCCTTCCTGCAAAATCATTTTGCCGATTCAAATGCGTATCAAAACGGTGGAATTCTCTCATCTCTCATCCTGATTTCTCTCTCCTTCGCAAGGCACACTCCGTCTCCGGCTGCTTCGTGCGTTATCGTCCCTTTTCTCTTTACTCCGCGCCTAAGTGTTCACTTCCGAAAGAACCCTTATACAAATATGTTCATCTCGCCGGAACGCAACCCATGTGTTTTCCTTTTAAATCTCTCACTTTTGTTAAGGATCCTACGTTTGTTGAGATCATCGACTCTTGCAATGGCTTATTACTAATTAGTTATTGCAAGTATAATTATTATGTCTACAATCCTACTACGAGGCAATTTGCCACTATTCCCCCTTCTTGTCGCCTTCCTAATCAATATGTTTTTTCCAGGACATTGGCTTTTGATCCTTCTAGAGCGCCTCATTACAAAATTTTTTTCCTTCTATATTCCAATTATTACCAGTCCTATACTTATCAGATTGAAATGTATTCATCTGAGACTGGCGCTTGGAGATTCTCAGGGGATCCTTTAACCACTACACATTATTTTAATTTTGACAAGGGTATCTTCTTTAAGAATACGATCCATTGGCCCTGTGATTCTTTTCAGAGTTCGTTAGTTTTTGATTTTGATCAGCAGTGCCTTGCAACAATCCCGATGCCAACAATTCCTGATGGTAGATACAAAATACCCATTAAATGTTTTGGGGACTCTCAAGGCCATTTGAATCTTATATGTGGTAATAATTACACATTAGATGTCCTTCAGATGGAGAGTGACTACTCTAAG